>CAIGRP010006571.1:0-35983 GCA_903798385.1 Fraxinus cuspidata
TTTTCTTTTCAGCTGCATAAAGTTTGTCAAAGTTTGTCCGCTCAAGTCAGGAAGTGGAGATAAAAAGCAGTGGCTCTAAATTCAAAAGAGAGAGATTCGTAAATGTGATTTTTTTTTTTAATATTTGGTTGAAGTTTGGAATTTCAGATGTGGATTTGTTATATTTAGTATCAGTTATTGTGAGAAGATAGAGGTCTTGGGATAAAGAATTTGAGGCAATCCATTTTGTGATTTGCAGACTCTTTGATGCAATTAATAAGATGTGCGGATCCCAATGAACTATTTGTGAAGTGATTAGATTTGGGATTGTTATTGTTTTTTATAAAATTGCATTTGAAGATAAGAGCATATTGAAAGAAGGGTAAAGTTCAGTTTGTTTGGATATTTACATTAGTATAGAGGAGAAAGATGCAAAGAGTGCGTGTTTCATCGTACAAAACTCCAGTTAACAAGCAAGGGGATTCCGAAATGACATTATCTTCACAATTTAGATTAGTTGCAACCCAGTCGTCTTTGCTAGATCCTTCACTAGAATTAGAGCTATCGAATAGGGGAGAGCAGCTGATTCCAGGCCTTCCTGATGATGTTGCTTTGCAATGCCTCCTCCGGGTTCCAGTTGATAAACATGCTACCTGCAAGGCTGTCTGCAAGCGTTGGTATTCATTGTTTGGCAGCAAGGAGCATTTTTTCACTCGGAGAAAGGAGCTTGGTTTCCATGATCAGTGGCTTTTTGTCTTTGCACACCACAAATGTACTGGAAACATAGAGTGGAAGGTTCTAGACCTTACACAGTTCTCTTGGCACACTATTCCGGCTATGCCTTGCAAGAATAAGGTCTGCCCCCATGGATTCAGGTGTGTATCCATCCCTCACGAGGGCGTGCTCTTTGTTTGTGGCGGTGTGGCCCTTGATGTGGACTGCCCCCTCAATTTAGTACTGAAATATGAAGTGTATAAGAACCGTTGGACTGTGATGACAGCGATGATCACTGCACGCTCATTTTTTGCTAGTGGGATAATTGATGGGATGGTATATGTGGCTGGTGGAAACAACACTGATATGTTCGAGCTTAACTCAGGTGAAGTCCTCGATCCTAATAAAGGAACCTGGCGTTCAGTTGCAAACATGGGAACAAACATGGTCTCATATGATGCAGCAGTTCTTAATGGGAAGCTCCTTATGACAGAAGGTTGGTTTTGGCCCTTCTATGTTGTACCCAGGGGCCAGATTTATGACCCCATAGCAGATACCTGGGAGAATATGGCTAATGGACTGCGAGAAGGCTGGACTGGTTCGAGTGTTGTGATTTATGAGCATTTGTTTGTGGTTCCAGAGCATGAAAGAACAAAACTGAAGGTTTATGACAATGAAACTGATTCTTGGTGTACTGTTAAAGGACCTCCTTTGCCAGAGCAGATATGCAAGCCATTCTGTGTCGACTGCTGGGATAACAGGATTTATGTTGTAGGTCGAAATCTTCACCTTGCCGTGGGCCATATCTCGAGCCCTTGCCCTAGAGACTCGTCTACAAAAAGGTGCAAATTTTCTGTTCAATGGCAAGTGGTGGATGCCCCTGAAACTCTCTTTGAATTAACGCCATCAAGTGCAAAGGTTCTATTTGCTTGAACTACTTTTGAGTTTGTGATTATGCTTGTAGTTGCTGCTGCTGCTGCCACTGTTATTATATGAGAATGTCAATATATTAGAGAGATACTAGCATGTGAAGCACTTTTCTTTTGGTGTTTAGAATCGTAGATTGGGAAAAGCTTTTCAATTTTCAATGACGCAGCTGAGGGTACTGTAAGTGCAAACTAATGAAAATTGTGGTTGATCTTTACAAAATTACTGCTATAACCAATTAAGATTTTGTTTTTCATTTCTTTGCCAAGACTATCTTTGCTTTCATGTCTTATATGCACTGCATTTTTTGAAAACAAAATGTAAAAGTTGATGGATATAGAGTTGCTTATTGTGTCTTGATCAACTAAGATCCGTGAATTTGACAATTGTGAATCCACATTTGGGGCATCCATTGCCTAAGTACAGCACATTTTGTAGAGTTTCATAATGTACTTGCAGATTTTACCATGCAAATCTTAGTTGTTCTGGATACACTGGACAAGGAGCTTTTTTCTTAATCTGGGATCATTACTTTTTGTCGAAATTAATTAAATTCCATGCTTTCTGCTTATGTGCATTGTTATGAGACGAGACTTATTTCTATTTTTATTATTTGACTATATAATTTTTCCATTGCCTTAATTATATGATAATATAGTGCTACGTCGGTATTGTAGAAATGCTGTGTTCACTGGAAAGAGAGCTTTTGTGCTCTGAATTTTGCTGTGGATTGAGTTTCCAACAAAATTCTCTATTACATAAGCAACGTTAATCTCCACATTAGCGGTCAAGTCATTATTTTTTGACTTTTCAAAAGAAAAAACGTTTTGACCTGTTAATGTGACAACACCACATCAGTAGGTGGGCATTATAACTCCTGCCTAGTGCGGGCTGGAGATCATGGTCAAATGATTTTTCCAGACACAATTATTGTAATCATGCTTAATTTTGAGCTCTAGTCGCTTGAATGTTTGAGCTCTAGTCACTTGAATGTTTTCTTTACTAGCAATAAAACGTAGCCACTATCCAACAAGATTGCCTGAGTTGTATTGATATTGATGTTTATAGTTGCACTAAAAGTTTTAAGTTTCGAGTTTGAATCATCTTATTATATAGAGAGAGAGTTGCTGTTTTTTCTTAGTTGTTGTCTTCCAAAATTGTATCACTGGGCCATCACGTGTTTCAATTATGGAAGTCATCAACCAGAACTTCAATTGGACACGGCTTGTGACCAAAACCACCAAATAGCTAGTAGGACATGTTTGGTATGATGGATTCTATTGAAAAACATATACATGTGACACTTCATAATTTTGTGCTGTTCAACCTACCAGTCATGACAACTATATACTCTTCTTAACCAAGCTACTGTTCTTTTGACCAACCTTATAAGGTTATATTTAAAGGATAAAGCAAATTTGTCATGTAGTAAAGCTTTGACATAATTGCATGTGGTAAAATTTGACATAATTATATGTAGCAGTAAATAATTAAATAAAAAAATTGACCGTATTTTAAATTGCCCAATAATAAAATATCACGTAAAATTAGATCAAAATTTATGCCATCATTTGATATTCATATATCATGATTAACACTTTTACAACCTCTCACAAGGAGGTGGGGCTCGTAATTATTTTAATCGAGGGCTCCACCCCCTTGTGAGAGATTGTAAAAATGTTGTACAAATAAATTTATTGATCAAGTAATGTTATTTATCGCCACTGATATTAAACATCAATCTAAATGACAACTATATGACACTAAATGATATATTTATTTAAATGTAAAGTTACAGGACTCAATTAATTTACCCTATAAAATGTAGACACCTAGACTGGTAGACTGGTAGTGCTAGATAGTATTATTCCAGTCAATAACCCCAAGCCAATTACCACGATGGTTCCTAGTATTTCCACCAGGAGTGACATCTTCAAAAATAAAAATTGACTATCTAAACATCCACCCGCAGCCCCAAACACTTCAGACTCTATTAGCATAATTTGCAATAGTGTGTAACTCTAAGATAGGAACAGAGTTTAACAAGATAAATGCACTTTACAGTTACAATCAAAGGTTGCGACGAAAGGAAAAAAATAACAACTATCACTTCCTGTACACAATGCGACCGGGAATTACAAATTTCCAGCCACTTGATACGGACACATACTTCCATCCCCAATACATGTACAAGGAAAAATGGTAATATAGACTATTTAAGCAAGATAGTTGTATATCTGAGGGTTATTTTTGTCGCGTTCCAGGTACTCCCGGTCGATGAGGCTCTCAATCCTTTTCTTCAAGTCGGTTGGTTTTATTGGAAACTTGAGCTGTTTCACAAAAATTAGATGATATTTCATTTTTAAATTTGCATAAATCACAATTAGAATCATAATGGCACAGGAAAGTGATTTCATTTTTATACCTGCTGAAAGAGCTCAGTTATTAAGAGTGTATGACTAAGCACTTTTCTAGTTTTCATTATCCGAACAATAGCAGCATCAACCTGCACCAACAGTTGTACCGAAAACTAAATTAGCATTCATTGAAAAAACAAATAAAGCATATACCAAGGTTTTGCAATAAAATATTCAAGAATGTGATAGGACTTCTAAAAGTAAACCTGGTATTGACGGTCTTGGAACACCCTTTCAGTGGTGCTCGTGTTCTCCTCGACTGTTTCTTTCATCTGAATGGCATTTACCTGCTCATATCAAGTAAACTTAGCTTCAACATCACACGGTGAGATTCATTTGAATGAAAAGATAATATTTAACAAGGTTACCTTTATACGATAGAGAGGAGCATGAAATTGATCATCGAACTCAAAGGAGTCATCATCCTCCACATCTCTCCCTTTGGGAATCTGCAAGGATAATTATTTCTTGCATCTGAGAATTGCTTGCAATCATTTAACGAACTTGAAGAAGAAAAAATTGGGTCTGGCAATGACCACTTACTTTCTGAAGAACACGAAATCTTCCACATGCAAGGGACTGCAAAGTCCTCCTTAGCTCTTTATCATCAATGCCAGTAGATTCCTTAATATCTTGGAAGCTGAGCTTTTGTGCATCATTAAACAGCATTAACACAACAGCCTGGGGAATTGAACAGACAGATGCACCAAGATGATGAAACATTTATATTCGTGGCCAGGATTTACTAAACATAAAAGAGGAGACTTATAAGACCGGTCAGTTCAACCAGAAAAACGGGGAATCAGTCCGTAAACCGCTTCGGTTGTGTTAAAATCTGTTTAATGAAAAACCAGTGCAAAACTCGGACAACTGGCCGGGTCAACCAGGAACCGATGACCCGGTCCCAGTTTTCACGAGTTAACCGTTTGGATCCTATCTTCACAAAAAATAAAAAGAATGAAAGTCGACCATTGTTGAAACTCTTCTATTCAGAACTGAGATATAGAAGTGTCTATCACCTTCATATCGTGCCCGAAGCGATGATAACCAAAACAAATTTTCCCGTTATATATTTTTCGCTTCACTCACTGAAATTTTTCCGCACTCCTGTTCTCCAATTGCAAACCCTCAGTGAATGAACTAAACGAGGAACGTGGTGAAGTCTTTTAAAAGGTTGAGGGGCGGGCCATCAGGTGTACCATCTCTTTTGTTTTCTATTGAATCTTTTTGTTGACTATGAATGACAAATATAGAAAAAATAATCTAATTATCATATAATTACAAATAAAAAGATTTTCTAGCTGCAAGTTGGTATATTTGACTACATATTTTTATTTATAATTTCTTAATTAATATAGATTTATATAATTATTTTTACAACCTGCTTGACCCTATTTGACCCCGTTTGACGCTTGCCCCTCCTCTTCGCCGGTGGTCCAATATTCAAAACATTGATACAGACAGAGCAACTATGATCGAGGGGACAAACCTGAAATAGAGAAACTGCCAGCTCCTTTTTACCCTTAGGGAATCCCGCTTTCAGCACACACTGACCCAATGAGTTTTGCCACATTAACCGCCTCCCACTGTACTTGCTTAGGTAGAACTCCTTAAAAATATCCTGCAAAGTGATTGCAGCAACAACATGGGGTTATCTTACAAAACTGTATGCATGGCATAAAACTTAGAGGTGTAAATGCTCTGGTGCCAAACCTGATACATGTTCAGTTCATGGGGTAGCCTAACATCCATGGGAGGATATGTTGGCCAATACCTGCAGTCAATTAGACACACAACATTTATTCCTTATATAACTCATATGATAGTGAAGATTATGTAAGCTAAGCAATGCAGAAGTGATGAAAGGTTTCCACCTACCCTGTTGTTAAGACGTGGACACTCATCTCTATTCCTGATGGGAGCTTTGTCCGAGCTTGGGATGATTGCTTGAACGATTCATTAATCTCTTTTGACAATTCAATGTCCTACAAGATATGCATATGGTTTTATTGAATTAGAAATCCTATAACATAGTGGCCACAGAAGTGATGAGACATTTCTATTAGAAATATCAATTAAAACCATGTATGATGGAGAAGTCATGGCTTTTGTATGTAGTAGGTGAAGTTGTAAAGAACTTCATATCACTGTATACGATCAAGTTGTCCTAGAGAGTGATTGTTTCTTGTATTTAGGTTCAATAATTGATATTAACAGAGAAAGAGGGCTTGAAGGGGATGCAATGTATAGAATTAGAGTGATTGGATGAAGTAGAAAAGTGAGAGAAGGAAGATCCCCACAACATTTAGTGGTTGTTTGATAAAACTTTGCTAATATTTTTATCAAATTTTCAACTCGTCAATCTTCAATTTTAACCATACATTTTATGGGAACTACAACTTTTATAAACTTCCATCACAATCTGCTAAAACTTTCATCAAAATCTTTGTTAAGCAACCCCTAAAGGTTGTTTATCCAAAACACTGAATAATATTTGAGTGTTTTACAGTTGAAGGACAACTTTTGAAGTTGGCAAAAGTTGGCTCCAAATTCTTCGAATAAGGCTTGGCTCTGTTTGGTAAAAAATTGATTAAAATCTAAGTCATAGTCAACAATTGATTTTATGCACATATTTCATGGGATCTACAATTTTTTAACCACACATTCATAAACTATTATTAAAATCTACTAAAACTTTGAATTTTATCTAAACCAACAAACGGGCTTAATTTGTTGTTGTGATGACAAGTCAACATCCTGGAGTAAAGCTCCAAGCTCACTAAGCTAATAATGTCAAACTCTAGTGAAATAATAATATTGGTCTTAAATGGATTTGTAGACAGTTTTGACGGGATCGCTTAATTTTATATTTTTCTTTTAGTTATACTCTTGTATGTGGCTTCTCACAATGAAAATGACAACAGAGTTTTCAAAGTTTGAATTTACTCAGCAAAAGAAAACAAAAAGTTGTAAACTAAGGTCCACTAGTGGTGCCCTTTTTAGGAAAACGGAACCAATATACATCTTTTAGCCAAAAGCCATCATATATAGCGCCCCTATTTGACAACCATTATTTGAAAATTCTTTTTTCTACATGCTCATTTTTAATCACACATTTTCACGATAAAATATTTCGCACGTAAACCCAAAAATTTTTCCTTCTTTTTAACTATGCATGTTCAACAAAAGTGTAACAAACTCCGCAACTAGAGAGAATTGATTATTTGAAAACTAATTTTTTTGAGAATGTGTAGTCTAAAAGCAGAGAAGTTTAGGGAAAACGTGACAAATGATTTTTTGGGAGAATGCATAGTAGAAAATAAATGTGGGGAAAAAGTGATTTTCAAATAATCACTTTCAAACAAGGGCTAAATAATAAGAAATAACAAGTTCATGTGCATCACAGAGTCAATTTGAACAATGCTACAAACCTTGAACATTCCTTCTAGTTTATTGGTAAATTGGCTGCCGCACTCAGTTTTCAACTGTAATAAAGATGTGCTACAGTAAGTATGAGCATAGAGGCTAAAGCTTTGGAAAGAAATATGGGAAAAGAAAGAAGTTTTACCTTGGAAATCATGGACTTCTCTGCATCGATACTGGCACTCTTACCCAACAAGAGCCTTTTTGCAAGATCTTTCTTATAGAATGCTTCAAATACATCCTTACCCTACACGAGTAAAAGAACAGACATGACTTAGATTTATTTGATGGCCACGCAGGCAGCAAAATTAACATATGATCAGCAGCAAATTCCAGCTCGAATGCTCTGTCTTGGACATTGCCTTCTTGTTCTTTCCATTTCCCTTTTTTTTCTATTTTTCATTAAAAAAAATTAAGTCAGGTTCTATAATAATACAGCATGTCACCTGTATAAATCTGAATAAAACCAAGACTTTATCCAGTGTGCCCTCTAATTCCTCCTCTGATGTACCCTTGTTTCCAGCACGAAGCTTCTCGTCCACAAATTTGGCAATTAGCTCAGCAGGTCGGTTCTGGAACAGAACACCACTATAAATTATCAGTTTTGATCATTGAGAATCATATTAAAGATTATGTCCAATTGAGATGCTGACAGTGAATAAGGATGTAACCAAGGTCCATGTGGGATTGAGAAACCACAAGAATCACTTCATCCTTACCAATAGCATCCAATTCAAGTTACAAATTACCTAACTAGTAATTCAGTCCACCACCCCAAAAAGACATAGAATGTCAAGCTAGAATGTCCTTTTACAATCGCAGAGTCCATAGAAATATTACTCACACCCTCATATCTGTCCTAGGATTCCAATACTCATTCCAGCTTAATCCACATATAAATCAATCTCTGGTTTAAATTGAATGTTGACTTGATTTGTTTGTATGATATAGATGTGCTTCTAGACAAGGGGTAACCAAGTTTTTAAAAATGCATTGACCCCCAAATTTGGGTATCCTACTTTCACACAGTTCACAGATACAACTTCATAAAAAGAAATTCTTTAGTATGGTAAGAGCAGGAAAACCAAACTATATTGATAATGAACCAATCTTTTACCTGGCGGAGATTAATGAGATGCTCAAATGAATCCTTGATGGTATTGCCACATGCTTCATTTTTAAAGAAGGTTTCTTCCCATATTCTATCAAGATTTGCCTTAAATTCCAATAAGCTCGATACCATATCTTTCTCCTCTTCATCCATGACAATGCCGTGCCCAGTTCCTCGGATGTATAGACTAAGGGCCTGCCTTATTGATTCAAGGGCATTGACCCTGGAGAAGAGCAAATACATTCTTTGAAGGTCCTCAATACGCTTCCCATCCATCAGCGTTGTAAAACCCTAGACAAATAGAACAGAAGTACGGTCACATTATATATATAGAAAAGCAAGTGATCGTAGGAGGTGAGAAAATGATTGATAGACACCTTATCGAGAATTGCAGATATATAATGTTCAAGAAGTTGAGTCTCTACAGTGGCTACTAACAGCTTTCTTGTACCTGGATCCAGGTAGATTAAGCATCTTTCATGTTCTTCTTGCAACCTTGTCTGGAAGAACATAGATAACCAAACAATATTAGTTATTAATGTAACTGGAGGTTATATCGAACTAAAAGTAGATCTGCACTGTGGTAGGGGTGGAAAGGATTTTACAATCTAAAATCTGGAAATTTGAAAGTTAACAATACAAGAATGACCAAAATTGTTTCAACTGAAAAATGTATGAGATGGACTGGCAGAACGAACACACACCTCAACATGTTTTAAATAATCCGGAACATCTGATTGCTGCATGTATTTTACACCTTCAGCAGCATAAAATTCAGATGTACGTTCAAGGAATGGCTTCTCAAAGCTTTCAGGGTATATTCCCAATGCAGTAAACATCTTCAGAAGATGGTTAAGGAGTGTTCTGTCAGCTGCTTCACCTAATCTATGAGGAAAAAAAGAACAAAATTAAAACATTTTCAAACTAAATCATGAATAATCTAATGAGCATATTTGTTAATTATACTCTAATCATTTTTCCACCTCTATTTCTCAAGAAAAACAAAATTTACATGGACTACAGGGCTCACAAATTATTTGATATGCTTGACCTTTGAAACAGGTAGCTCTGGAATAGAACAAGTAAAAACAATTCATGTAGCCGCAAACTCAAGGTTGTTGAACATAAGATATAAGACTTAGTTGTTGTCTTGTTGTTAGATCTCCAGAGACACAAAAAAATCACATGTACTAGTCTAAAACTAAAAGAGATGTTGCACGACAAAAGCAAAACTGTGATGTATATCTTCCTGACTATAGGTATATACAGTGATCAATGATTTAAAGATATGCCAAAATCAGCTATTGAACTTGTTGAGTCAATAAATTTAAATTTCCAGTGATACACTTAATCCACTATCAATAGATTCTGCATGTAAGAAATGATGTGGTTTCAATAATTTGTAAATTACCTCTCGCTCTCAATCATTTTTTGAAGGCCAAACACAGTTTTGTGCTCCACTTCTGATGCCAGAGAAAGATGTTTACAGAAAAGTTGCAAGCCCATATCCCACAGTGAACGCACATTTGGTGTTTGCTTTACATATGTTCTATCAAGATATAATGCTATACCACGAATCATCAACATCTGCTCACAAAAATCTTGCCAGCACTTCTCAACAAGTGATAAGAAAACCACCAGATCTTCACTTTGGCCGACCAGAGATTGTAGTGCAGCAGATATGTAAGCTTCACACTCCTTTTCAATCCTTTGATAGAGACTTCCCCCCATCTTGTGCAGACAAAGGTCATTGACCGCCTAGAATAAAGTTGCACGGTTAACATTCAAGAGACATAATATAGCAAAGAAAACTTGTAACAGTGCTTACTTGATAGAGCCTCTCCAGGTCACATGGATCTGGTTGTTTCAAAAATATGGCCCTGATAGCAGACTTGAGCTTCGCCCATGTATTTTCTTCAAAATCAGTTGGCAGGGTTGGTTTAGCTTCAGAGACACAAATGATGAAATTTATTAATAGAGTATTAACATTCAGTAATTGTCAAACCAGTAAAGTTCAATCCGTTCCCAAAAGACCATCTATATCAACCAAAAAACATATAGTGTCAGTCTTCAGAGTTGGCATAGGCATTGATAAGTGTTAAACATTAAAAGCTAGCTTCCTGGCTTTTCTCTTTTAGTTTTCCTGGAGCATTGATACAAAGAATGTAATAAAGTAACTCTGAAATATATAGTAAACCTTTCAAAGATAGAACTTCAAATATTTCTATAGCTACCTGGATCACTTCAGCAACAAAAAGATTGCAAGAACACTTTAATGGATACTCCAAGACCTAGAAATTGCATAAATAAAGACTTCCTCACAATTTCTATGAAAAAAAAAGAAAAAAAAATAAAAAGAAAAAGGGAAACACTTGAAAATGTACATCTATAAACATCTTCACTTTCACCAATTCATGCATAAACCTATCACAGTTTTTCATAAATTTGCTCCCTCTTTAACTAAAACCAGCAGAAATGCATTGTAACTCGTCCTGCATTTTGAACATTATTACTGTTCATACACCTGACGACTTAAACCATCTCAGAGTCCGCAAAGATGGAGATATTAATTAAAACAGTAAGACATAGCATTTCAGAAATTGGCGAAATTCATTATGTACAACAATTATTAAAAAGATAAATTAATGCATCATTCGCCTAATATCTCAGAAACACATCGTCAGTCTTTCAATTGTGTCCAATTTGCAGCCTCTTTTTGTGAATGCATTCCACTCCATCGATCTAAATAATTAAATTAATAATCTCAATCCCCAAAAGATGATGCCTTGACTTCTAAAATAAACAGCCAGAAGGAAGAAGAGAGCAACAAAAACAATAACATCTTGACAAATAAATCATTAATGAAGTAAAATTCTCAATCTCTAGACCTTTAGTGAAGGCACGTGACTTGCAGTTTATCCAAGAGAGTGTCATCATATTTAAGGAAAATGAGCAGGATAATTCTGAGTTTTTTTATCTTCTCTTTTCACATTTCTTGAGCAAATTGTTTATATGTTTATTATTCTGAGTGAAATTTCCTCAAGCTCCCCATTAGAAAATCTATCACTGGTACTGTGATCCATTTCCACTCATTTATTCCATATTACTTGATACTTTGAGTTTCAAGGTGTCCATCATAAATAGATATCTTGCACAAATAACTTCATAATTGTCCAAGTGACACTGATAGTTTTATGCTAAAATCGATATTTAGGAAAATTGCTCTTTAATCTTGGGGGGAAAAAAGTCTCCTGGCTGCCCGGGAGAAATAGAAAATGAAAATGCCAGATGATGGCCTTCAATGAGATTTGGTCACTACTCCATTGTTTGATTATCAAAAAAGTAATCATCTAAATTTTCATTTTATTACAACAGTCATATATTCTCCAACCATTCCTCAATAACTGGTTTCCGGAGCCTTCAATTAACAATTTGGAGCAATCCAAACGTCAGCTCAAACTGGGGATACATGTGATCGTGCGACGAAACAAGAAGGCAGATTCCACTACTTTTATATAACCTCTATTAGAGTGGAATACTCATAATGTGCGACAGAAGTACTCAAACCCTTACCCCCATCAAGCCAAATGAAGTGATAAAAACTGTCCAAATCAGTATCCACTGCTTCTCCAGATCCATATACTCCCACAGTATATTAAACTCCAGCTGCAACCGACTATTAAGGAAAACTAAAACCTAATAAAAAAATTGACAATACAGAACACCAAGATTATTTAACCATTTCTATGTTACAGGGGGTAAGTCCGGAAGGCAGATGAAATGAATAAACGACCAATTCAATTAGTCACTCAATTTCAGCTTCAATATCAGATTTACAGTGCATTAATCGTGTAGTTGAAACTTGCAAACCCTGTGATCCTAGAAATAGAGAATAAGACCCAGATCATGACATACTAAAATCACATCATTCCAATTTTAAAATTTACTCGTATGCCGATCAATATTTTATTATGTACTGTACAATGCCAGCTTTAAAACCTAAATTTCAATCTCAGGCTGATTAATCAAACGATCGTAACCCTGACACCTCTACCTAATAGCACCCGGAAAGAAATTCAAAGTGTTACAATAAAAATCCCCAATCTTCAGGCAGATGTTTGCAGTAATTAAATCCATAAAAGAAATTTCACAATCAGAACAAAATTGAAGAAAAATAGAATTGAAATTAAACCTTTATTGAGCTTAATGACGAGTTTTTTTGCTGGCTGTGGCGGCGTGGCCTTCTTCCGCGATAAATTAGCAATAGTCCCACCTTCGTGGCCACCCACAGCTGCTGCTCCGCGGCCGGAGGAAGGGGAGGCTTCCAGAACGTCATTAGGGTCATCTTCGATCATGGGAGAGTTAGCAGGGGAGTCGGCGAAGTGAACGTGAGGGGTAATACTTTGCTGGCTATTTTTATTGTTGTCGAGTGAGTAAGCGACCGCCTGCGACTTGGCCTTCTTCATTGCTGGAAAAATTGTGGCTACGCTACTTCCGGCGGGGCAAGCTACGGCGTCCCTGGTAGCGACGGCGGTGTGGGAGGTGGAGGAGCAAGGGGATGAACGCTTATTGGGGTTTGTGGAGGTGGGTTGCGACATATAGAAGAGAGAAATCTCAGAGAGAGCTCATCGTAAGAGAAAAGAAGCAGCGATTTAAAATGGAAGAAGAAGTATAAAATAAAATATTATGTTCTATTTATTTATTCCATTTTTCATCTACTTGGGCCTTATCTATTGAGCCGACGGCTGAGTCTTAATGGCCCAAAATGGATAAGGAAAAGTAACATTATTTGTTTTTCCAAAGCGTGATTATTACTTGAATTTTTGAATGTTTCAAAATTTCTAATTTAGTTTGCATAATGACTTTTTTTTCATTATTATAAAAATTATCTCACTTAATTTACAATATTCCAACATTATCTCCTAATTGTTTAGAAATTTGATTGATTATTAATATGGAATGTGAATTACACATGTTTTTGTGAACTAGAGTTCCAATTAAGCATATTATTGTTCTCGAGTCACCATTCTCATAACTTCACAAATTCCTGAATCACAAGGAGGCACCCCACTTGATATCACTACCGTTAGTGTCCCTTCAAGAACTAGCACCACCACCAACAAAGTTAGGACCACAACCACTTTGTCCGATCATTGTGGAAAGAAGATGGGAGAGGCTTCAAAGAGCCGCATTGATGATAGACCCTCACTACCTCCGAGCATCCATCGAGCACACCACCATCGACCGTTTGCCTGTAAAATAATTGTGAGACCTTCTTTTCCAATTAATATAGAACCAAATTCCCCCGGTGCTCAGACAAAGGGGATTGGGTTCATTTAGAGCTATTAACCTATAAAAGCAACGGACTTTTTGTTGTCCTCCTCGTAGACATAAACATGGTTATTTACAGTCTCGTTGGTTAGTGGACTAAGAATCAGGCGAATAATGTAAGTGGTGATAGGTTCGGAAATTCCACCACTTATGGGTTCGAAAATGAGCAGGAGATTGGTTGACAAAAACTATAATGGATGTTTGATACGTCAAATTTTCCATGGAAGTTGGAAAATATTTTTCATTTTCCACATTCTTGGCTGTTTGATAGCCAAAATTTTATAGGCAATTGATTTTCCAACTTTGTCTCATTTTCTAGCTTTTCTTTAAATTTGTTTTCCCATGGTTTTGGTAGTTTTTGGTTTTCAAGCTTTTTTTTTTTTTGTGCGCAATGGAAACAAATTCTATTCCCAATTGTAAAAAAAATAAATAAATAAACCCGTTAATGGACAATTTTCATGTAAAACAAAGTCAAACGAATACCAAAAGATCCAAAATTTGAATTTTTCCACTTGAAAAATTATACTAATCAAACACAATTAATTGACAATTCTCGAGAAAACAATTTTAGGCAATTCAATTCCCTAGAATTCATTTTCTTTCCATCTAAATTTCACTCTTAAAATCAAACGGACCCTAATTGAAATGGACACTTGCAATATCAAGTTGTGACCCAGATGACACTTTACTGCAACTTCAACTGCGCACATGACACCATAGTTTGGATCATCGTCGATAGGTGAAAATAATAATTAAAATCGAAGCTTGCTATTTTCAATTGTAACTAGATGAAACTTCAAATTGCATTAAAAATTGGAATTCGAGTTATTATCAATAGATAAAAATTGTCACAGAACAAATCATTCTAATTTCATTTGTGACTTGGATAAATGTTCAATGCAACTTCAAATTGCAATCAAAACCATCAATTCGAAGTGCAACTTATAATTATTTTTATTTGAATTTATATTGTGAGATTTTTTTTTTTTTTGTAAAATAGAGCAATTTTTTGAATTTGAATTGTGATAAAATTCTTAGAGCAATCGTGCTTCACGTATAGGACCACCGTTTAGCTTAAGTCATCCTGGAATAGAGATGTTTTCTGGATGGTTTTTTTTTTTGGTCTATGGAATCAACTTTTGCAAATGCGTTGATTGGCGGTGACTGGATTTTCTAGTGGTGGATTTGGATTTTGAGATGACAGTGCTTGACGGCAATGATTTATGGTGGTGGTAGATTGGAATGGGCCATTGGATTTGGCTTTGGATGGTGGAGGTAGAGAACTCGCGTCGGCAAGTTAATCATGGAACATGAATCTATCTCTATCGTAGGATTTCTGGTGTCGGCGCGTCATGCACATTGTGGAACTTTTTGGATGAAAACTGTTGTTGAGAAAAGATCAGATAATTAATTAAAAGTTGAGAATAAAAACGTGACAAAAATGTTGGGATGTTTATAACAAAGGTTGAATACCTTTGTCGTAATTAAAAAGTATTGTAACTGAAGAGAACAATTGTGACAATATTAACCATAGTAAAAATATAAACATTTAGAGGTTTGATATTGTCTTTTATTGAAAGAGTACATGCAAGTTACAAGACTGACTGAATTGCAAAAATTAACAAAACCGTCAATGATGACTAAACTTGCTATTCTCCTAACGGTTGGGGACTAAATTTACAATAATCCCTATAAATTATTATTTTGAAAACTTGAATTTTAAACTTTAGAATTCATAAATGATATATGCTTAAAAGAGGAAAAAAAAAAAAAAAAAATTTCACCTTGTTTATTGTTCTTATATCGATTTGCACTGTTCATGTATTTTCTGTTACTCCTCACCTTAGAGGCTCAAAGAGAAAGTGTCACGTAGGCAGAAAGTCAATATGGAAGTCAAACAAAGACCCATGAGGTCAAAGTATGAAGAAATCAGACAAGTCGAAGTCTTTATATTGCGAAGCTGAAGTCCATGTTGAGCTACTACCTCAAGGACGAAGCGCTGCAACCAAAGTCGAAACTCTCCACTTATAGAACCATCTCAAAAGTCTCTCCGAGGATCACAAACTCATCTGAAGCTCAAAAAGCCGATGATGTTCCCTTTAATAGATTTGAATATCCCTTAGAAGTGATTAATGTAACGCTTGTAATAAAATTTGTCAGTGTGTCTATTGTATAGAGCGGCTGACCCCTTATTAATGTATTAATTGCATGAATTGACAGTGATGTGATATCCCAATTAGGGAGATGAGGCCACGTAGTCCGGATCCAACGGACACCACGTTGGCCAAAGTAGTATAAGTAGGGTCTTCTTGTAACTTAAAAGGGACATGAATGATTGGATTTTTGGACAATCGGAGATTCGAAATACATACTTGAACTCTCGAGAAATTTACAAAAAGACTTGTTTGATTATTTTCGAATTCTTGGCATGTTTATCAAACATAAATTTCAATACACAGTATAGCAACTTCTATACATATTATATCTATCCTTCTATATATTCCTATTTGTTACTAGATTGATTAATTTGACTTCAACCCAGTGATCGTTGTCAGTGCAATCGCTTTTGTTTCACCCGCCAGAGCCTGAACGTATTTCTCTCTCGCCTCAAAGTGCCTCTCACATCCATTTCTTCCTGTCTACCACCGTTATTCCGGTAGGAACGCCCCAGAATTGTACTTAGCTGGACGGGGGTGGGCCCGACATCTATGGGCTTATTTTTAGGGGTCAACAGATTGACGCCGTCTGTGGAAAATTTCATACATTTAACTACGAAAGTACATGTGGAAAATTCCAGTTAAAAGTACTTTGGCAAGAGAGTTCCAACCTTTGAAAAATGAGAGTTCATGAAGAAAGAACCATCGAAGAACATAAAAATCCGATACTTATTCGATCCTTGAAGAAAGAAAAAATTGGTTGAGAAAAATGTTTGTGGAGAATGAGTTCAAGTGGTGATGAAAGTGCACCACGCAGGACAAGGGAACACTCTAAAGAAGGAGAACCCTTGCGAGCTGCCCCAACCACTCGTCCACGACCCCCGCAACAAAGATAAGGTGGGTCTAGAGGTGGAGGCAGGGTTACAGCTAGACTTACTGGAGAAATTGCCACAATGGCTACCAACATGAGAAATATAAACCAGCATAACATGGCCATGTGTGAGATGCGAATGAACATGAAAGGCCGACGAGGGTACCCAATTCCTCCATACACGACCCCCAAAAATACATTCCATAACCATCAAGGACATTATCCTGAGGAAGAAGAAGTCCAAATCCAAATGGCTGGATACCGTCACACAAGGATAGAAGTTCCCCAGGAGAGGGAAGTTGAATTTGACACGTCAAATAATTACGCCTCGGAACGACCCTATGAGGTCCTGTTTAACTTCCCTCCGAACTATGAGCCAGAAGATAGACCTCAGAGGTCAGCAAGTGTCTTCGACAGGATAAGCTCGGGGTTGCCTAGAAATAGGCAAGCTCAGTTACCCCTCGCGCCTAGAAATAGGCAAGCTCATCCTCCTCCTCATGTACCTAGAAAGAGGCAGCAAGAGCCTTCCGATGTGAAAGGCAAGAACCTGCCTACCATGAAGAGCCTCGGGTCCCTCCCTTTGGACATAGGCATGAGAGAAGGGACATGGTTATGAGTGAAGCAAAATTCTCCTAACCACTTCTCCAAACTCAACAAATGGAGTAAGAGAATTCTGATGGACCACAAAGGTCCTGCGACCTCGATGACGATAATGACCATTCGCCATTCTTACAAGCCATTAGGAACGCCCCGACGTTAAATCACTTTACGCTCCCTAAAATTCCTAAGTATGACGAGAGAGGACCGTAAAACACCTCATTAGTTTCAAGACACATATGAACGCCACCCCAGCTATGAAGTGCATGGTTTTCCACTTGACATTGAGTGGATGAGCTGAAATCTGGTGCACAAGGCTACCAGAAGGTAGCATTCGGAGTTGGCCTAATCTAGAAAGGACGTTCCTAAAACGCTTCACTACCAGCAAAGAGGGCGAAAGGCCCATTCAACGATTGCAAGATATGCGACAATAATAGGGCGAGACGTCGAAAAGTTTCTTATCCTGTCTTACTGACGAAGTGACCTACTATGTTCAAGTCATGGATAGAGAAGCTTTGACTGCTTTAAGAGGAGGTTTTAACATGAACTCTATCTTCTGGAGAGATATGTAGAGCAAGGACCCTACCACCTACGACGCCCTATTAGAAATGATAAGGCGAGAAATCCACAATGAAGAATTAAGAGATCATAGGAACAGTGCTAGCCAAGGACTTCCCCCTCGTCAAATGCAAAGGAGGAAATGTCCCACTTTCCATTTGATGAATCACTAGGCCCCTTTTAATCATGGACAAGCACTAGCTGCAGCAACCCCAAATGCAGTACCCACTTTAGCTTATGAGGAGATAAAACTTGATATTGAAATGCATCAGCGCCAGCCCCATCAAAGGTACCCACAAAGGGGTAGAGGTAGGGGCGAGGCACTGAACCTAGAAATAGGGATGAAACGCCCAGTTATTGTACCTACCATCAGTCCCATGGCCACCGCATGGAGAACTGTTGGGACGTTGTAAGAAAATTCCGCGATACCAATAAACTTTAGAATTCATAAATGATATATGCTTAAAAGAGGAAAAAAGGAAAATTTCACCTTGTTTATTGTTCTTATATCGATTTGCACTGTTCATGTATTTTCTGTTACTCCTTGCCTCAGAGGCTCAAAGAGAAAGTGCCACGTAGGTAGAAAGTCAACATGAAAGTCAAACAAAGACCCATGAGGTGAAAATATGAAGAATTTAGACAAGCCGAAGTCCTTATATTGCAAAGCTAAAGTCCATGTTGAGCCACTGCCTCAAGAACGAAGCGCTGCAACATAAGCCGAAACTCTCCACTTTAAAACCACCTCAAAAGTCTCTCCGAGGCTCCCAAACTCATCCAAAGCTTATAAAGCCGATGATGTCCCCTTTAATAGATTTGAAGATCCCTTAGAAGTTATTGATGTAAACCTTGAAATAAAGTTTGTCAGTGTGTCAACCTATTGTATAGAGCGGTTGACTCTTTATCAATGTATTGAATAAATAGATAGTGATGTGATGCCCCAATTAGAGAGATGATGCCACGTGATTCTGATCCAACGGACACCACGTCGGGCAAAGTAGTATAAGTAGGGTCTTCTTGTAACTTAAAAGGGGCGGGAATGATTGGATTTTTGGACGATCAGAGATTCGAAATACATATTTGAACTCTCGAGAAATTCACAGAAAGACTTGTTTGATTATTTTTCGAATTCTTGGCATGTTTATCAAACATAAATTTCAATACATAATATAGCAACTTTTATACACATTATATCTATCCTTCCACATATTCTTATTTGTTACTATATTGATTAGTTTGATTTCAACCCGATGATTGTTGTTAGTGAGATCGCTTTTGTTTCACCCGTCGGTGCTTGAATGTCTTCGTCTATCGCCTCAAAGTGCCTTCCGCGTCCATTTTTTCCTATCTATTGCCACTATTTCGGTAGGAACGCGCCGAATCGTACTTAACTTGGCGGGGATAAGTCCGGCATCTGTTGGCTCATTTTTTTGGGTCAACATTTTCTATTCTAAACCTATTACCCAATTTAAAAATTCACTTTCATTTTCAAACCCTACCCTAAAAGAAATGTTCATTGCTACAGCCATTGCTCTCACCACCACCTTCACCACCTTTGCTCACTGTCATCATCCAAAACATAACCAAAGCAACAAAATCCATACAACAAATATATTTTGCCGAAGAAGAAGAAAAAGAATTCTGGCTATCGCCGCCACCACCATCATCATCTAAACGTCACCAATCTACCACTCCGCCACTCTCCTAACTTCACCAACCACTGTTGTCCACCACCATTACTCCATAGATCTAGATGAGACCACCATCGCCTAACTCCTTTCCACCTCGTCGACGATGACAGTAGTCGTGAGATACAATGACAGGAATGATAGTTTAGAGAGGTTATCATTGTGCTGACATTGAATGTTGTGGTGACAATGGTAGTAGAGACAACGATAGATGTGTAACACAACTTAACAATTGCTAGAAATTAAATACAAAAAAAATAGTATTTTGGAAAAAAATAATTAAGTGAAGTGGAAAATAATTTAGCCCTTGTTTGACATCTTTTAAATCAGCGCTTTTTTTTTTCTACACTCGTTTTTGACTATATATTCACACAATAAAATATTCTACACATAAACTCAAAATTTTTCCTTACTTCTTAAACATACATTTTTCAAAAATTCACTATTCAACACATTGTTTTTTTCCAAATGATCATCAAACATGAGTGTAATTTTTTAGGTAGACTTTAGAACT
The DNA here is from genome assembly GCA_903798385.1 of Fraxinus cuspidata. Classification (NCBI taxonomy): domain Eukaryota; kingdom Viridiplantae; phylum Streptophyta; class Magnoliopsida; order Lamiales; family Oleaceae; genus Fraxinus; species Fraxinus cuspidata. Next base: position 20,284 of record CAIGRP010006571.1, read on the forward strand.
TTCCCATCAAAATTATTCTATTGGACTTGAGCCAAAACCATTAACCCATTGAGCATGCCGGATTTTGATGGACATTCTTCGACCACTTTTATAGACTTCTAATTCTAGCACCACTTTTATTAGATTACGTTCCTATGTGCATTGTGGGAAGTGCCTATGTTGCTTTCTATTATTTTCTCCTCATGAATTATTAAATTTCATAGGTTACACACACATCTACGCTCACCTTAGAAAATATAAATTGATAGAAGCATAATGGCATAAATGAATGATATATGTTTACCAATCAGAAACTAAGAAAATACCTTGAGCACTATTTTCAAGAACTTTGACAATCAATCGTTTCAAATAATTGGAAGGTTTGACGAAAGTATTCAATAGAAATACATCATTGTATGTTATTGTTCTCAAAATATTATTTGATGTAGAGATAAATCTTTTATACCAATGCATTCCATAGTTAGTGAGGAACCTCACCCAAAGTGGGGAAAACCGACCAAGAATTTCGAGGTCTATAAAAATTTGTTCTATTAACGTACATGTTTGACATGGCTCCAATAATATGCATAGTAAATTAATTTATAAATTAAAAAAAAAAATTAACCCAAATTCTTTTTATTGACAAGATTGAGCCCTTGTTTGGCAGGAACTAAAATTTAGTTTTAATTTAACTCAAAGTTAATAATTAATTTTAATTACATATTTTATGGGTTTCATAAGTTTTCAACTACATATTTTATCAATTTCTATCAAAATCTTCTAAAAATCTGATTTTAGTTCCTACCAAATTGGGGCTAAATATAGAAAAAGTTACTTGTTTTGTTAATAGCATCTATTTTATAGTCAAAATAAGTAAATTTCTTGTCCTGAAGTATGAATATGTTATATACGAGGTAACGAAAACATTAGTAGAAACAAAATAATTATTTATTTTTAAGCTTACTGATTAGAACATTTAGGCCATATTTGATAAGGCAAGTTTTCCATGGAAGATAGAAAACTTTTTGCCATTTTCCACTTTTTAGAGTGTTTGATAGGAAACATTTTTCAGGTAATTGATTTTCTACATTTTCTTGGTTTGCCACATTTTCTTGCTTTTTTAGGTAAATCAATTCCCACCGGTGGTGGGAATTGGTTTTTTAGGCACTTTTGTTTTTCAATGGAAACAAATTATATTTACAATTGTAACAAATTGTATCCCTTTAAAATCAAATGAATACCAAAATATTCAAAATTTCAACATTTTTCAGGTGAAAAATTAAATCAATCTAACACAATTAATTGACAATTCACAGGAATACAATTCTAGACAATTCAATTCCCTATAATTCATTTTCTTTCCACCCAAATTTTACTATTGCAATCAAACGGACCCTTATTGTCTTTTAGTGGCTAAAGTAAGTAATTTATTATAAGTTGTAATCAATACAAAACTATTCATTATACAGTTTTATTTATATAATTATAAGTAAAACATGCATTAAATGAAATATCTAATCACTTCACATGAATGTCATGAAAAGAGATAAGAATATTTAATAATTTGTGGTTTTCATTTCTTTAACAATCTTATCTTATCACGTAACTTATCGAGGAAATCTAACAAAAAAAAAGGCAATTTTTTTGAATCTTGCTACATGTACACTTTTTTTTTACATTCTTCCACATGATAAGATCTACACTTTTGACTTTCAACTCATCCATCACATCACTATACAAATTTCATTTACATAAAAAATGATGTCATCATTGTTGTCAACAAAGGATGTACATATAGTTTAATTCAAGTTTTTAGACTTCTTTTTCGACTCCTATACCAATATAATGGCATTACGCTGTGGCTATGTCCTAGATTGGCCTGTATTCTTAAAATGCATAAAGCTATAAAACCCATTAACAAAAATCGCCTTTGGACTCGTGTAGTGACGAAATTTTTTACTACAAGTTTGGAATATACGTTAATGAACAAGATTTTAATTTTCTTCATACTCAAAATGTTTATTATTTCATTAATGTTTATTATTTTTACGCGACAAATTTCTCAATATAATTTACATTATTTTATGAGGAAATTTCGGATGTAAATTCTCAAATGTAAAATTCCTCACAAATTTTTTTCTAAGTTTAATTGTGTCTCCCTAACTCAAAAGATCTGCATCCGTCACTGTGTATTATGAGCATGCTTTTTGAGCGAGCTCGAGCAAAGAGGGCAAGGTTAAGCTTTGCTTGCGGCCATTTCTAGCTCTAGCAAAACTGGTGGCACAGAATTCAACTGTTTAAAATATTTGCCATGGAAAGTTTCTTCTTTTCGTGGAGAACACACCATTTTCGTACAGAGTTAATAAAGAGTTATTAAGTGGTTTTGGAGGATTACAGACCTGCATTTCGAGGTCGCGGGTCGGTGTACACTAGCTGTTAGGCTATTTTTTGGTTTAAAACGTGGCAATTTTTTTAGCTTTTCATCCATAAATTTTCAATCAAAAGGTGTTTTGTCTCTATAAATTGGAGTTGTTAAGGCGGAAAATATAAACAATTTCCGAACATCCAAAATATCAAAACATTCAAATTTTCATTGTGCTTTCAAAGTTCGTTTGGATTTTTCATTTGTTGCTTGGTAATTAATTCTTAAAGGCTTGTTTAATCCTCAAAATCATTTGCCTGGGCTTGCCCGTAAGCAATCTCTAGCATCGGATGAGGGTGAATATCAAGTTCTCATGTGTTCACATCTCTCTTAATTTTCCAGTTTTCTTCAATCGGGTTTTCAAGTTCTTCATCTAGTCTTGCTTCCAACACAGGATTAAATTCCATTTTGTTGCCAAATCGTGCTGCTTAGGACTCGGAGCTGAAACGACAAATATGCCACCTAGATGTAACCTACTTTCACCTAAAAATTAAAGAGACCCACACCTTAAAAAAGGTGTGAACTTATTTGCCAAAGATGGATGCTAGTTGTTGATAAATTTTAATGCAATCTTTTACCATTTAATTTACCTTACCACAACGATGCTAACATGCAAGCGAGTGGGTGTCTTTTTGCAAAGGTCCTTTTGTGAAGCAAATCTTGCTTTTATCTTGTATTCCTATTCTTCTCGCATGCCTAGGATCGAACGTAATTCGCTTAATTACACACCTAGTTTAATCATATACATGTGGCAAATATAACATAAATATTTGGGATATGTGAAACATTAAAAAAACCACTATGAAGAAATCATTTTATGGGTTCGAGAGATCATTAACTTCTTTATCATAATTTATATGCATTTAGGATTCGTCAAAATGTTATTATTTAAGACTAAATTCGGAGCAAGAAGTTTTTACTTCAATTCGACACGTTGAGTAGGAGCGTGGAAATATCAAAATGATTACTCATTGTCGTTAATTTTCTATGTAGATAAAAATCAAAATTTCAATAAATGTTGATAAAATGTGATAAATTTGTAATTAAAAAATTGTAGATCCCATTAAGTGTGTGGTAAAAATTATTAATTTTAACTTAAATTTTAATATACTTTTTAAGCTGAACCATTCCGCGAGGCATAAACTAGTTTAGCTTGGTAGAGAAGAAAAAGAAATTAGGCGAGACACACATCTAAATAAACGAAATACGTTCTTATTTAACCGTTTATATATTGAAAATTAAACATAACAATTTTTCTTGAAACTGTATTTTAAAATTTGTAGAATGTAATATTTCATAATAACAATACTACTTAAATCTTTTAAGTATCTCAATTCTCTCAAGTCTCACATTGTAGCTATGACTTAGATTCTCAGCACGTCAGAAATGTGTTGGAAGGCCACACATTAATGCCCCAATCAAACATAATCTGACTCGTTATGGATTTTGTCTTGGACGATTGGTGCAAATGATATGAGTGAGGTAGTCTCTCATGAGCTAACAGTCGCAATGTGAGGTATGAAATTTGACTCTTTGTGGACACCAGTATGACAGCTCTTGTACGCTGACCTGTTGAGACACATTCCACGATTTACATCCTCCACATTGTTCTAGGGACGGGGCGATAAAGGACTCTCGAGATTGGGGTTCAACTTTATTTCTAGTCCACCTACAACTTACAAGTCCTACCAAGCCTAGAATTCTTAGACGTAACGGCTAAGCCCGACTTGCCTAGAATGTCTGTGCTAGACTAAGTGCCACTAAAAATCATGACGTACCAACCCATCCGAGTTAGCTTAATTTTTCTTAGTGGAGACACTGTTGGAGTCTCCAGTTTCCTTCTTGATCCCCCAACAAATCTCTGTTCCACCTTCGTATATCTTAAGAATAACCTCAAAAGAGATCGAGATTATGTAGATTAGCCTAAACAAAATTTCTTAAGAATCGCTTGCAATTCTTAAAAACACAGGGTTCATTTTAACTAAACTTCTTGTTCCGGCAAGGATAAACTTCCTTTTGATCATGTTTAAAAATCAAAATTTCCGCGACAAAAAAAAAAAAATTTCGGGCCTGATTTTGCATCAGCAAACAAAAAGAAAAACAACTTAGATAATGACATTAAAGTCTCATCAATTCCACGTATTCTGTTCCTTATCCACTTACCAAATAATGTTAGTTTTCTTTGCAATTTTGCTCTTTGAATTTCCCACTAAAATGTGGGGGAAAAAAAAGATAACAATTTACAAACGTTTTCTTTGTCTTCTTTGTGAAAAAGGGTTCTCATAACTTTATTATAATTCATCAAAATCACTAGTCTTCATTAGGCATTTTTAATTATTTTATGTTCTTTAAATAATTTAAGATGCGTTCGATGATGATAATCAAGAATATAATGATGATTAATATGACGACTTTTGACATCATCACCACAGATATTTTACAATAATCTGGTGATGCTTTGCTTTTTAGTATTGCTAATATTTTTTTATTTTTATTTTTTAAAGATTGACCTCAAAAGCTATTGTATTAATTGTGTTTTGGTTTTTTCTTTAGTTTTTCAGTATAAAGTTTGCTTCTTTCGCTAGTAAATTAATTAATTTAGGTATGAAAACTTTTTCCAACAATAGTGAACTTTTGGAGGATTTAAATTCTTACAGACAATTTAGTGGAAGCTGAAGTTGGATACTAAAAACTTTTTAATCTAAGTGATCGTGTGGTTGAGGTTCCTGCCAGAAGAACGAATTTACGATTGTATCACTGCACGCTACATGCTGTTGAATTTTTGGGATATTTATAGATGTGAATTGAAAAATATTCAATTGATATGTGACTAGTTATGACTCTTCAATTGCAAATAATGTATATCAAAGACTCGTATTGTTTTGGAATAGTGTGATTACTCGGCAATGTGCATGATGAAAAGTCCTCACTTCTTGAGAGGATGCAATCTATACCATTAAATATGAAATGATGCGTTCTAACGACTGAAATTAATTTTGCCAAAAGATGCTATTATTCGAAAAGACACGTGAAAATCTATAAATAGGATACTCCTAGTTCCAATTTTTTTCACTGATTTCTAATTATTTCTCTCTAAATTCTCTCAAAATAATTTTCATATTATTTTGAGTTTCGATAGCTTTCATTCTAGAAGAGTACAATCAAGCGTTAGTTCGCGCGACAAAATATGTGTTATATTAATTTTGGAAAAAGTGTTGCATCTTATGAGATGAACGTCCATTTGATCATGTTAGCACTAGTGCAGAAGATGAAATTCGTCTTAAGAGATTTACATTCATATACCTCGCTTCATTTTATCTCCTTCGATTTCTATATTTTCTACGTTTGAGTAAGTTGTGATTTACTCATTATTAGTACATGATTTGGTAAGTCATTACTCTAGCATTTGCATGCACGTGTTTTTGATTAATGGTATATAATTCATGTACTAATTTATCCCACACATACTATTAGACAAGACAATGACTAGATAATCTCATAATACTTTGCATACCGAACAATATGGTACACAATATTCTGCGCAGGTAAAATTTGTGAAAATTGGAAAAGTAGAGATTGAAACGGCTGATGGGTGACAAAAGTAATATGGATAAGAGGGAAGAGGGACAGCGTTTTCCTTCGTCAATTGGCCTTATGGTTGTACAGTATTAAACTATCAGAAAGGCTAACTATAGTTTAACAGCCATTTAGTGGAGTTCGCCTCTTTTCCTTTCTACGAAGGAAGCGGGTATGGTGGGGGAGGGTAGGGATGTACTAAAAGAGTCTATGAGACGAAGAAAATGAGGGGACCAAGTCATTCAAATAATGATGAATATGTTAGGATCGAATTTCAATCATCTTATTTGAAAATTAATTGGTGTTTCATGTTAAACTTTTTATGGCATTCAATTATCATCATTTCAATTACCTAACCTATAGACGTAAGAACGATACTGTCGCACCTAATAATTCCTTCATCGACATGATGCTCTTTGTGAATCGAACTCGTGACTCTAACTCTGATTTACTTTTTTGGATTTAGTTTCAATCATCTTTGATATCAATTAGTGTCTAGTGGGATACTCTTAGGATATGTTTGATAGGCTCAACTAGACAAAACTAAATAGGATTGGAGAAGAAAAGTAATTCGTGTATAGTGTCTAGTACATGCAACAAATATGTAGTTATTAAGATGGCAAGGGAACCTAAAACCTCGTTTTCGAGAGAAGAAAAAAATAAAAATTGGAAAGTAATTCACATCTATAAATACCTCTACTTGCACACTATTACATTTCCCCTTCTCGCCTTTTTTAGTTAGGAACCAAAAAGACTTATTTTTGCTTTCAAAATCTCTTCCCCTTCTCCATCCAGAACCAAAAACTATTCTTTCTCATATCTCCCATGGAAAAACTTAAAAGAAAAATTGCCATATCAAATATTCTTCTTGGATTCCTTATCTCTTTATCAGGTATCTATTCTCCCCCTGATCTTCATTATATTCTTGATTATGTGTTTATTTTATTTAAACAGTTAATTGTGAATTGAACAGGTCTTGGTTTTCTTGAAGTAGTAGAATCCCTCGGCATAAATTATGGTCAAGTTGGCAACAATTTACCACCTCCTTATGAAGTGATTAATCTCTTGAAATTGTTCAAGATAACAAAAGCCCGAATTTATGACACAAATCCTCAAGTTTTGACAGCATTTGCCAATTCCAACATTGAACTTATTGTCACAGTTGATAACCAGTTGCTTTCCACATTGATGGATCCACAGCAAGCCCTTCAATGGGTAGACACCTATATTAGACCCTATTTTCCAGCCACAGGAATTACAGGAATTGCCGTTGGGAATGAGATTTTCACAGGTGACGACACGACCTTAATGGCCTATCTTGTTCCAGCCATGGTGAGCATTCATGCAGCCCTAGTGAAACTAGGGTTAGATCAATGTATTCAAGTTTCGACTCCCAATTCATTAGCAGTGCTTGAAGAATCATATCCACCTTCGGCAGGAAGTTTTCGAAGCGAGATCAATGAAATAATGCCCCATTTTCTACAGTTTTTGGCAACTGCAAAGGCACCATTTTGGATCAATGCATACCCTTATTTTGCTTACAAAGATGATCCAACTAGGGGTTCTTTAGATTATGTGCTTTTCAACCCTAATTCAGGAATGACAGACCCTAACACAAATCTCCATTATGACAACATGTTGTATGCACAAGTAGATGCAGTAATATTCTCCATGGCTAAAATGGGGTACGATGGGATAGAAGTGATGGTATCAGAAACAGGTTGGCCATCAAAAGGTGATCCAAATGAAACCGGTGCAACTGCTGAGAATGCAGCAATATATAATTGGAATCTGTTGATAAGGCAAATGAAAGATGAAGGGACTCCACTAAGACCAAACAAGAGACTAGAAATTTATATATTTGCTTTGTTTAATGAAGATATGAAGCCCGGCCCCACTTCAGAGAGGAATTATGGTCTACTCCAGCCGGACGGAACTATGGCATACAATGTCGGACTCTCTCCATTATCTTCTTCTTCGAGTTCTTCGCTATTTCACTGACTTCGGATGCCACACAGGTAAAGCCATTTATAGCTCTTGCTTTTTTCTTTTTCCTTTTATAATGTCCAAGTTTATTAAGTCCCCTTCAACCCCATTTTTGAAAACTTGTTTTTAATCATGTATTTCATGTGACTCACAACTTTTATCATGTTTTTAACCTCACATTTCTTCAACATTTGTTCAATTTGCTAAAAATCTGTAATATTGTATATTAAACGTGCCCTTAAAGTTTCTTCTCCAAAATCTCTATCATTTTTCTTGATTAACATTGTATATTTCTTAATTTTTCCGCCTTTTTTTTGTGTAATTGTGAAACAGGTTAAACAAAGAGAATACCAAAGTTTGCTGTGTTCAATATTTATATATCTGCTATTCTTCCATGTTTTTATGAGAAGACAGAGATTAGGCATATTTTGGCAGTAGCACACATTTCGGCACTTCATAATCGTCATTTCGTTAGAGATGTAACACGGGCCATTCTCTTACTCTCCCCGAGTCCCCGTAAATGTAGTTGGTTCATCGTATCAGATAGGACTAAAAATTATAATAAATTAGACTAATTTATTTTCCTCTTTCTTTTTAGTATTGATCCATTTGTATTCAATCCTCATTTGTAAAACAGATATATATTTTTGGAAATTTGTGTCCATCTTTCCTTTTCCGTTTTGACTGAAGAATTTTTGTGTACATTATTTATTCAAAAATACATTATTAGGGTGTGTTTGAACCAAAATTTTGATGGATTTTAAAAGATTGTGAGTGTGTGTTTGATCCACATTATTTTGGAAGAATGTATTCTGAAATAGTAGATTGATGGAGAATGTGTGGTTGAAAAAGCAGGAAAAGTTATTGATGTGATAGAAAATATTATTATATTGAAAAATGTGTGGTTAAAAATAAGTAGAAAAATGAAAATGAGAATTTTAATGTGTAACAAACAGGGCTAATATATCAGTACCATAAAGTTTAATTAAGATAAAATTAAAGATGATGCCAACCAAATTGCAAAAGGTTACGCTTTGTTTGGTTCCACTTTATTCCTTGCCATTACACCACACGAAAAAGTCATATCCCATGTAAATTTTCGGATGTAATTAAATTTTTTATTGTAAAATTTCTCCCTACTTCTTTACAAGTTCGATTGTGTCCCCCTAACTTTAAAATTATGCGTCCGCCTCTGCGCGCACACACACACACATATGTATGTGTGTGACGTGTCGCTCTACAATAGTTAAGGAATAAAGTGGAACGAAACAAAGCATAACCTTTTGCAATTTGGTTGGCATTATCTTTAATTTTAACACACACAGAGTTCAAAAAGTACAGGAGTCTTTTATGATTCTTGTCAAAGTTTGTACTTTAAGGTGAGTGGCATCGCACGCAAATTTAATGCAAATCTCCATTCATTAGAAAATATCACCAAAATTTTGTGATTTGACTCACATCTATACGGTGGTGCACATGCAGTACAATAACATTAATAGACAAATTGAAACATATTTTTAAAATACTTTAGTGTATAATGCACATAACGTAACATGGTTTTCTTTGTAGTCTGTAACAAAAAAACATGTCTCTTGTTTCTACGTACATACGTTGTTTTATAGTTACACGTTTAAGCAAACTTTCTGCAACAAAATAACATGCTATGGTGATCAAATGGGACCCCATTGTGTCTTTTTGAAACATGCCCACGCAAGTAGAGTTGGCAAATTAGCTCTTTTCTGTTTCTGAATTATATACGATAAATTCATTAACTAGTCAATATATTTATTAAGATTTGTGCTTCTATTTTAAACGATTAAACTTATTAAGAGTGATAGTTTGAACCTTTATATGTTGGCTTATATTTTCATCTTTATTAGATGTATGATTTATTCCTTAAAATGTCCTGCAAGATAGTGTTTCATTTGAGTTAACCAATCTTGAAATACATGTACTTATTTCTTGAGTCTTAATTGGATTAAATTGCTCGTTGGAGCTTCATGGACTTTGATATCATATTAAAACTTGATGTTCCACCTTAAATGTTTAATCATATTAAGAGGAGAAATCCAAACATTTATATGTTGGTGTATTCATATCTATATTCGATGTGAAATTTTTCCCTTAATAAGATCATCAATAGAGTTTGCCAAATTTAGCTGGTAGGTGTTTGGATTTATGGTTTGAAGATGAGATGTTGCATAGGACTTGACAAAAAAATCCAATTTGTATTGTTGGTTACCATATTTACCAGTAAAAATGTCGATCTCATGCCAACGTTTATGTTGACCTAAAAATATGATGCCAACAGATGTCAGACTCATTCGTGCATGTTCAAACTAGATCTAACACATAAAGACAAATCAACGGTCGGGATCATTCCAATATTGGACGTGGGAGAATTTCAACGACATGAGACGTTTCTGTTCGGGTTCCTACGAATTATCTGGGGTACGATTGTATAACAAAAATCAATCGCTATGAACTCAGCTTAAAAATTGCAAATCAATGTAAGAGAATGAAACAAGTTGCTCCAAGTATCTAAAGTTGCATTAGTCCTCAATTGTTATATGATAGGGGTATTTATAGTGCTACAAACGGAATGGTGACCTTTAGATGAAATTACACGTGACCTCATCTCCTTGGTCAAAGCATTAAATCCTAGCCATTGTGTTGACTTTCCCAGCTTTAAAATATTTATTGCTCTTACATCCTATCAATAAGATAAGACACAAATACATTTTTTACAAAAGTCACATCAGTCATTCAAATAAAATTTCTATAATAAATTCAAGATCTTTGCACGTGAGCCGTCACTAGCTGGGTGGAGCCTCGGACCTAGACCGCCTCAAATTAGTAACAGGCCTCATAAATTATCCCAAGGCCTCGTCTTCTATGGCTGATGGTTCGGTTAGAGTGGGTCCACAACTTCATTAGGTTGACCACATGGCAATGCTAGTAGCAAGTCATAACAATAGTCCCCCAAGTCCATGTGTGATTATTTATGTTATGCGTGGACTTTAGTAATAAACAAAGTACCCTATTGGGTATCACAAAAAGTTTTAAAATTTCTGATTCATCGTACTAGTCTCCCAAATCTAGGCATAGATATTTATATTTTACATGGAATTGATAGTTAATTTAGAACTGGCTCACTTCGAAATAAAGAATACCGAACTATATACTGTTCATGGAATTGATAGTTAACTTAGAACTTGCTCACTTCGAAATAAAAAATACTGAACGGCTGAAGCTAGTGAATGAAGATAGTTGAGTTTGTTTTGAAGACGAAGCAGAGAAATACTGAAATGCCGAGGCTGATGTACTTTGAAGATAGCTGAATTTAATTGAAGCTGAGGCATAAAATGCTAAACTGCTGAGGCTTATGTACTTTCAAGATAGCTGAATTTAATTGAAGCCGAGGCAGAAAAATGTTGAACTGTCGAGGCTGTTTCACTAATCTTTGCCCTTGAAATTTGTGCCAATGATTTCATAGTTTCTCATATTTTCAAGAGGAGATAGCTGAGGCGATATGACTTCCAATACGTGTACGGTCGTCACATTAAATGTACCAATGATAGTTACGCATGTTGCTAAAGTATCCAATGCGCCGAGGCAGGTACGTGATAATCACGAATTGATATGAGGCGTAGGTAAAGTAAACCATTTGAATTCTGCAGTCTAGATGCCGGGAAGAATTGACGCTTCAGATGTAATGGCCTCGATCCAATGGCTGGGATTGATTCCCTTTGCATATAAAAACCAAAACTCATGTCATTTTGAAACTTTTACTTTTGCAAAATAATTCGAATCCTCTCAAGTGAATTCATGTTCAAACTTTTTTCGGCTTTCTCCATTCTTCGGTAAATTTTTAGAACTTGTCTCCTCTAGGTAGCCATGTCAACGAGCCGAGCCATGAGCCGAAACTCAAAACTTGAGCTCGGATCGACCAAAATAGATCTGAGTTTTTATTGGCCCGAGCCGAGCAAACTCTCGGTCAAAAAAATAAGGCTCGGCCCGAGCTTTCGGCTCGAGCCAAGTTGGCTCGTATTTTTTTTAAAATTCGTTATAAATCTATAATTTTTTATAATGTATAATGTATTTAAAATTTGTGCAATTTATACGTGTTATAAATAATAATTAAATATTAATACATAAAACAATTCATTTAAACTTTAAAAAATTAAAATGGTTTTTATATATTATTTAGTCACAGGCCCGTGACGAACCATGTTATAAATAATAATTAAATATTAATACATAAAACAATTCATTTAAACTTTAAAAAATTAAAATGGTTTTTATATATTATTTAGTCACGGGCACGTGACGAACCCGAACCGGGCTCGGCTCGAGCCGACGCCCAAAAATGGGGCTCGGCCCAAGTCCCGGCTCGGTGGAACCGAGCTCGAGCTGGGCCCGGCTCGAGCTTTTTCCGAGTCGAGCTCGAGCTGCCCGAGCCGGTGAGCTTTTTTGCCATCCCTACCTGTAGATATTTTCTTGTGAAATTATTTTCACAACTCTCATCAACTTCTATAATCTTCATCATTTTTGTTCCTTTTGTAATGGATTTCGGGCGTCAAGGGATGTTACAGTCGCTAGGCTCGGGAAAGAGTTCGTGTCCGGGGGGGTCGGAAGGGTGGTACACTATGAGTGAAGAACTCATAGATTACTGGCGGGTTGGGGGGCTGCTTTAATTCCTTCTGTCATGATCTCCACAAAACTAGCCGAACTTAGGAAAAAATATAGTGTCCCCAATTACGTGGAAATGCTAGTACCCGAAGCTCATGAGCATGCGTGTTATCTAAGGCCCGAATGCGCAGCAGTAAGTGAATTCGTGTTCAAAGCAAGAATGCATCTACCTTTGTATCCCCTTTTTAGGGCAGTATTGAGGACTTTCATGTTGACTCGTACTCAGGTTCTTCCAAATGGGTGGCGCCAACTAGTTAGGTCTTACTTCCTCTGGAAGGAAGTGTCATTGGGTGAGGACATGTATCTACATCTCTTCCAAAACCTCTTCCAGGGATGCTGGGAAAGGATGACTCCAAAGGGTGGTACTACCTCACCCCTGGGGGGCTCATGCTCCGTTTGTTGTGGGACTTCCTTCCTCCATCAAGGGCTGTAAAGAGTCCTGGTTTTAGGTTAGGGGTAGGTGGCAAATGGTGGAAGGAGATACTGTCCTAACTTGTACAATACCGACCAGTACTATGAAGCACGTGAGTGCCTTGCTTTATACACTTTCAATTTACCATTAGTGCCTCATACTAATCGCTCTTATTTGTAGATTTTGGTTCATGCTACGAACTCCACGAGGCAGAGTGGGAGGTAATTGAAAACATCTATAAACAATCTTTGAAGCTTCAGAGCTTCGACCACCTCATAGATTGATGGCCTCCAAGGGTATGAAACTCTTTTACTTGCTTTCATTTTTTTTTGCAGGCTTCTAATCTTTTACCTTTTGGTGCCTGCAGATAAATTTGCGAAAAAAGAATACCCAAGGCCACCACGGATATTGGTAGTAGGGCCCTAGAGCCATCATCTTTAGGCTCTGTGAGGGGTATGCTGGAGCACCTCAGCAAGGAGCACACTGAGGAGGGTGCTGAGGGAAAGGCGCCAAGGAAGGCCCCAGTAGAGCTAAGTGACAAGGGTAATGGGAAGGTAAAAGAGGGGCCCCAAAAGAAACTAAAATTGGTGCATGGCATCAGGGCACCGATGAAGTTTAGGACCATTGTATCCCACTCCAGTAAGGACGTTCCATTACCGCCTAAGCTAATGGATTCTGTGATAAAGGAAGTGAAGATCGAGAAGGGCCAATGAGGAGGCTGAGAAGGTGGAAGTGCTAGCCTCGGAGGCTACTAAAAGGGGCCAAGCGGAGAGGACCCCCAAGCAAATCTAGGAGATTTCGACAGGGTGAGAGAAAAAGATCGCCCCTGCAGTAGTGGAAATGCTTCACCAAAAATTCGAAGTGCCACAGAGAACTTCAATAAATTCTGGACGGAGCGATAGCAGATGTATGTGTCCACCTGTGATGTTGTGGACCTCACTGCGGCATTGGTATGCTAAAGTGATAGGGCCTTTGGGGTGGCCCAAGAATGTCAGGAAGTTTTAACTGTCATTCAACAAAGGAATAAAGCTCGGTGGACAAACTTCCCGCTGTCGAGGAGGGAATGAAGAAAATAAATTCTGAGGCTGAGTTGCTAAGGGCCCAACGTGTTGAAGACGAGGCGAAGCTGACTTCTTCCTTAGCTGAGATAGAAGCTATGAAGAAAGAAGTTTACGAATCTCAGTATGAAGTAGTTTCCTTAACCAAGAAGGTGGAGAGCTCAAACAACCATCAGAAGCTCATTGTCGAGGCTCTGGAGAAGGCGAACCTTGAGCTTCCTGGGTGCAAGGATGTCAACCAATTCATGGAGAGGTAAATAAAATACTATGTGGACAAGGCAAAGAAAGCTCAAGATGAAGCTCAACAGGCTGGGAAGAAAGCAGTGAAAAATTATATGCCAACTTCCATCTCACTGAAGAGTACCAGCGGTTCGCTGCCTACTGGCGGAGGTTTGCCTATGTTGAGGTAGTAGGAAGGGTGGAGGAGCTTTATCCAGAGCTGGATGCGTCTGAACTAAAGGCAGAGTTTGTGGAGAAAGTGCCCCAAACCCCTGCAGAAGATGCAGTTGAAGAAGAAGCAGATCAAAAGGAAACTCTTGAGAGAGAAGCTTCGAGTCAGAACACTGTTGAGGCTCTTACTAACGAGGCATTGGCACCTTAGCCACCTCCAACTTAATATAATATTAGGCTTATCCTTGTAATAGCTACGATCATCCTCATGTAACTAGCTTTTGGAATGAATAAGCTTTTTTACATTTCTATTTTTTACTGCTTCATTTATTGTTTCCTTGCTTTAAAAATGTTAAGATAACCTTTCATGACAAACCACTTTTACTTAACGTTTTTTATGAAATAACTTAAAGCAATTGTTTTTTCAGTAGATAGCTTCAGCGTTACTTCACCTCAAATGCTTAACTCATATAACATAAGCAAACCATAGTGGAATAACTTAACCTTATACTGAATAACATAACGTTTTGCCTTACCAACGAATGTTTGTGATGTACGCATCGGAGTTCAAATGAGGTACTTCCTTTGGGGATCTGATCCTCTCCTCTGAGGCTTCCATGTATCTTTACATGGTGGATGGTTCATCCATGTAAGAGCTTCTCCCTTGATGTTTAGCTTCGTCAAGGTGAGGCAAGTGATGTACGCCTCGAAATTCAAAGGAGGTGATCCATTTGGAGATCTGATCCTTTCCTCCAAGGTGCCCAAGCTTCCTTACAAGGTTGATGTTTCATCCATATAAGGGCTTCTCCCTTGACATTTAACTTAGTCAAGGTGAGGCATGTGACGTACGCCTTAAAATTCAAATGAGGTGATCCCTTTGGGGACCTGATCCTCTCATCCAAGGTGCCCATGCTTTAAAACAAATATTTTTCTTCTTTATATCTTCAAACAAAGTATTTATTTATTTACAAAGGTTGGGAAGGGTCTTTCAACTATTCAGCGATTCGATATGTACGAGCGGAGCTCCTCTTTATGGTCCTTCCCAAATTAGGCCCAAAGTGCCTACTCTTAATTCTTTGGAGAATAAAAAACTCTCCGAAGCACTATGCAGCCAACTTTAGTTGGAAATTGTCTCTTTTTTCCTGAAGGAAGTTGAGCTCACTGATAAGTGTATTTTGTACACTT
>CAIGRP010006587.1:0-10088 GCA_903798385.1 Fraxinus cuspidata
AAATGTTTTATTTAATGATATTGGCCATTGCAATTAATTTGGGTGAATTGGAAAAGTCTCCAATATATGCCCATAAGTTGATAAGCTTATTTTAAGTATCTTGTATATGGTTAGGAATCCCACATCGAAAGTTTATAAGAAAAAATACTTCTTTATATAGTAGGATATGTGAACAAGCTATAATTTAATAAGTGACCTACAACTTGGCTAACTTTGGTTAGCCACCACTAGAGTGGTGCGAAGCACCACTCGCCCTAGCCCCGGCCTTGGCCCACACATGTCGCAAAGTTTGCATTGGGCGTTTTAAATGCGCACTTTACACTTTATATGTACGCATTGTCGCGAAGAGCTAATAAGCCTTATAGTTTTCGAAAATGGACTCCGGTTCGATGACATGACAATGGGAGGCTCAATGAGTTGGCATCCTAGGTAGCACGCACGTAACAGGTGGCGTCACTTTGTCCTGCGTGACAGTTGGTTCAGTAGGATGTACGCACGGCATCTGCATGACTGGTGACTATTCGAAAATTGTTGAAAAGGTATGATGAATGGACACTACACCTCATGGTTTAATCTGGACTGTCAGATCATGAAATAATGCGATCCAATGGTTAAGACGAATCATGTGATCCAATAGCTAAGACGAATCATGCGATCCAATGGCTAAGACCAAGTGGTACACCAGTTCATGAAATATCACATACTCATTTAATGTGACACTTCAATCTCTATAAATAGAGACCTCCATATTCTTTTTTGACACACCAAATCAATTAAAATTGTTTTGATGAAATTGATTTTTTCTGAGTGTTGTGAAGTGTATTCTGGACAGTTCATTTTAGTTATTATAGTGATTTCTTCTGGTGGTGGAAGCTCAAAAGGGGATTAGGAACCACGGTTGTGAACCTCTTGCCTTAGGGAAAAAATCATCGTGTTTTTACGTTTTTCTTTCAGTATTTTGTGCTTTACTGTTTTCATATTTGTTGTGTAAAAGTGTTTAAGGTCCGTTTGATTGCAAATGTGGAATTTGGTTGAAAATAAAATGTTCTACAGGGAATTGAATTGCCTAGAAAATGTTTTACTGAGAATTGTAATTAACTAGTGTTTGATTGGTATAATTTTTTAGGTGGAAAATATTTAAATTATGGATCTTTTGGTATTCGTTTGACTTTGTTTTTTTATGGAAATTGTCCATTAAAGAAATATATATTTTTTTGACAAATGCTAATAAAATTTATTTCCATTGCCATAAAAAAAAGAAATAAAAATTCAGAACCTGGAAAACCTTTTTTCCCACCACTTAGGAGGGAAAATATTTTCCATAAAACCCTTGAAAATGTGCACGTACGGGGGGGAGGTGGGAAAAAATTTTGTCAAGAAAATTAACCCTATCAAACACCTAAAAAGTTAGAAAATGGAAAACCAATTCCATTTTTTCATGGAATTTCCACCCTATCAAACACAACCTAGTATTTTGAACCTTGTCATAACACTTTATATAAATTGAAATTGCTCCTAGGTGTATTGCCACTTCTTTCAAATGTGGTATGATATGTTACACTAGATCTAAGTGTCATAAACTCTTTGTTAGTAACGACAAAGAGGACATCACTAGTGAAGTTAAAATCTTAACTAAACAAGTCAATCTTTTAACTAAAGGGATGGTATACTTGAGGAAGATAACCTCTTCATCTAGGAGGCTTTGGATCAAAAGAAATGAACTCACTGGTCATGTTGAGTATATTTTCACTGAAAATCAATCGATGGACCTTTTAATTAAACATTTGGATATTGGTCTAAGGTCTAAATTTTTTAGGGAAGATATTGGTGTTTGTGCTACTCGTTGAGTACATTTTAGGTGTGTGCATTAGTTAAGCCATTCTCTTCACATATTCTTGCATGCACTTTAATTTGTTTATTTCGTTTATTTATTTTTGTTGTTTTCTTATTTTGATTAAAAATAACTTAAAAGTGTAAATAAAGCGTTTTGACCATGTAACTTTGAAGTAATGTCATTGAACTTGTCATCGTATGAATTGTGTACTTGTAAGTTGAATGATGAAAAATTGGCAAATATTTCTATTAATTTATTCTAGAACTTACTCGAAGTACTTGACGTAGTTTACTACACGTGTAATCTTCACTAAACACGCTAATTCTTTGTGAGTGATTTCTGATTGCGTGTATGAGATTCAGGATGACGGTCAAAGGTGTGATGAAGTGACCTCGAATGTGAATTGACATTTAACTAGCTAGTTGTGAACTCATTTTCATTGTTAATACTCTTCCATTTTCTTGTTTTTGTGTTACTCGCTTGATAAGTTGTTATTAGTCTATATTTGAATATTATAACAATTTTTTCTTAAGAAAGAGATTCTTGGGTGCCCTTTTAATCATTCGTGATAAAAAAGGGTAGTACCAAAATGATGTTGGTATTTTCTAGTTCGTAAAATCTAAATTCCTTTGCTGATATTAACATGTTGGTTTTTTATTTTCAATGTGTTTCTTGTTATTACATGACTATACTTGTATTCTTTAACTATCTGATAACCTATTAATTTCATATTTAAAGTTTTCTATAGCGTTTCACGTGATATTATTAGAGTTTTTGTATTCTAGGAAACATGTATGAAAAAGTATTTGAGATGAACTATGGTTGTGAGAGTTATTTGGTTGGTAAAATTTTAACTTGGTGGGTGATTAGAATTTGATTCTTCTATAGTAATTGTAACTGATTTTGTTACGGAATGCCGAATGTGGAGCTTGTTAGGTCTAAATGAATCTTTGCAAATTTCGTGTCCAAAATTATTAAATCGAGATGTAGTCCATCCGTCCATAAAGATAAGCTTGTTTCTATTTTCATACATATTAAGAAAACATAATTTATGTTGGAACTATGAATTTTACTTACATTGTTCCTAATATATCCCTATATTGAATAATGATAGTTTATATTTGTTGATAACTATATACATTAAATATGGGTATATTATAAAATTAGAACCATATTTGGTGTACAATGTTCATTGACAACATTGTTAACAACATGCCACGCGTCATGTTGTCATTGAATGGTTTGAAAACCTGTCGATTTTTTCAACCAATGTTTTTTTTTTTTAACATATCAACATTGTCAACCAATGTTGTAATCCAATATTGTACAAATAACATAATTGACAAAATTAAGACATTAATTATACTCTCGACAAGAAAAATGGTCTATAATTTGAGACAAATAAAAATGGAAAACAAGCCTATCTTTGTGGTTTAATATATAATCAAAAATCAAGGAAGCGGAAGAAATTACATTGTTTATACACATTTTCTAGAACATGTATGATCAAAAATCGTCCAAAAGATACTTGAGCACATTTTTCAAAATATGTGTGTCGAAAATTGCCTCATATCCCGATGACTGCCCGTCGGGCACCAAGAAGCCTGTAACGGTCTTATAGGCAGAGCAAATCCTATTTTTCCTATTTCAAACTCTAAACGCTCTTAAACCACCTAGAAATGTGAAATACATTTTATAAATATCAGAAACTCTTTTCCATTATGTGCTAAGAAAAAGAAAAAAAAGGAGACAAGAACTGAGATTTGAAGAAAGTTCTATCCCACATTCGAAAACCAAAGCACCACAAATTCTCGACTATATAGCTTTCTGAGTTCTGATGGATATCATAAGTGACCAGGGTTTTGGTTGACTAACAACGAGTTCGTTCTTGAAGATCCACACGAAAAAAAGAAGTCTAGAGGTTCTAAGCAGGTGTGTGAATACACAATCTAGGAGTTCTTCAGGTAATTTCAGATTGAGAGTCGGAGCCATTAAGATTTAGTTGTATCTTGACCAAATTTGTATGTTCATTTTTTTCCTAGTAGATAATTTGGTGGCACGAGTTGTCCGAAGATTTTTTTCCGTTGAAGAGTTCTTGAAGAGGTTTTCATCTTTGTAAATAATTATTAGTGTTATTAACTTTTCAGCATATTTATTTACTTGCTTTGTTGATTACTATGTGATAAGTGCATTTATGCATTTATTCGAGATTCTATTCTTATTATCTACTTAATTTATGTAAATTATGTTAATTGTAGGAAAATTTCAACTTGGATACAATATATGAGAAAATGGACTATTTGGAGTTTAATTGGAGTTGATTTGAAATAATTGAAGATTAATCAAATTGTAAGAGATCAAACGAAAGTATTAATGGAGCATTCGATATAAATTCATAAGTTTCAGGAATTAAATTCAACAATTGAAAAGTTTGGGAACTAAATTGTAAACTTTCGAAACTTACCTCGAGTCAACTACAATGATTTTAGAATGAAAATGACTTAATTAAAATTTTAGAAGATGAATGGCAAAAATCACATGAGAAAATGAATTCAATTAGAAAACGGAAGTATTTTCTTTTATCTCTCAAACTTTTTGGTGGAATTCAATTCGAACAAGGATTTTACCTAAATCTTTTTCTATAAATACATCCCATAGTCCAACAATTAAGAGGAAGCTTGTGGATTTTCATTATGCTCATATATTGAAGTTGTCGCAACTTGTACTGGATTCATTATACACATAATATACATGCTCAAAAAAAAAGGGAAAAATCAAGAAATCAATCAAAAAAAACTAGGGTTTCAAGATTTTATGAGAAGAAAGAGGAATTTTGGTGCAAGATCTTCATCTTTTCCCCATTTTCCTTTATACCCGATGATGTACTTTAAATCTTTTTGTTTTATTCTTCTACTATGATATGTAATTAATTTTTTAGTTAGAATAAATGATTGTAACCTAATTTTGAATCTTAATTTTAATTTAAAAAGTTTTAAATCTCAAATTAACTTTGTGAATTGTTTTTATTTCCAATCTTAATGTTGGATTAATTGGCTACTAATTCATTGATTTTATGAGCGACAATTACTTAGAGATGCGGATATTTGTTTAGATCGTGTATTAAAACTCGGGAATTAGTATAAAAGTGTAGATATACATTTTCTCATTAATGCAGTTGTTACATGAATTCTTAGAGATTTAATGCGTTTAACTAAAGTAGATTCGGATTCACATAGAGATACGAAACTAAATTAATTAAAAAGAATCAATTTGAAGTCCTCGAGTGAGGTAAATTGAACACATTAAAAGAATTCGACAGGGTAAACACAATCAATTATTATAAAATTTGACAATTAAGATTAAGGGGATAGTTATGCTGAATTCATAAATCGTAACACTTAAACTTCTATTAAAAAGTCATATTTATTGTTTCATACATTTAAGATAAAAAATCACAAAAATAAGATAAATTATTTTTATTTGTTTGCGACCAAATTAAAGCGAAGAATAATTTAACCAACTGTTAGATAGTAGTCTCGTAGAATAACACCCAGACTCTTTGGTTCATTTTATTATTTATTACGATCCGTACACTTGCGAGATATAAAATTGACAACACTGTGCTATAAAGTGTATTTCTTATATATCCGAGTTAGATAATTTGTGAATTGTTACATATTATTATTGGCAAATTTAAATCTAGTGTAAATCATCCATTCACTCCCTCTAAATGTAAAGTGGATCGAAACATAGTTTTTTCATGATTAATTAGAGGTTTGACTTCATTTGATTCCTTCCAAGTTATCATTTTCGATCTCAAAGAATAAAGAAAAGGAAGTGAGACTAAGACATTATTTTAGGAACTCATTCAAGCATCCTATTCTACTTCTAGCCAAACTTGAAAACTATGAATAATTAGCATCGCCTTAAATTGCTTTAATGAAGATATTATGTATAATTCAAATACTTCAAAAATTATAGCTTATGATTTTTATACTTAGACATTCAACTTACATCGGTTAGTCAATTTGAGAGCTTAAATTGATGAAATCAAATTGGATTGAACCATATTCTAAATGAACCGTTCCGTTTCATACATAAAAATAAAATCAATGGTTCCATTTTTTTTTTTAGTACCTATTTGCACTTGATTTGATTTTCAATTCTCTTTAGAACTGGAGTGAGCTAGACAGCTCCAATACCTAGTATTGAGCCCTTTTACTTTTTAAAATAATATTAAATTTAGCATACCAAATATATCATCATTGTCGAGTCAATTAAATTTTCTAGAATGAAAAAAAAAAAGTTTAGTTCACCTAATTGATTTATTGTAAGTGTTATGCCCTATATCCAATCGATTTAGATTGTAAACACTTTAATATGTTTAATGTATTTTTCTAACAATGTCTATTATTTATTTAAATTACTTTTCTAATAAATTATATTAAATAATAGAATCTGTAGATTTAAGTCTTTGCAATTTGTTAATCTCAACGAGTAGTGATTGTGAAAATTGGACCGTAATAAGTTTAAGAGACTGGCCAAGCCCGCTTGGACTTTTATTAATAGGCTGCTAGGGTTTGAAAATTGTAGAGAAATAATTCATTATTCATGCTAGCACAAGAAAAGAAAACTCTAGCCGACATTTTTATTCTCTGTGTGGATCACCATTGGAGGCTGGACAATTGAACAACTTGGATCACAGATTGTGATCATTGGAGTTCAAGAAAAAGTAAAGAAGTTTGTGAAATTTATCAAATGTATAATTCTTTTCACAGTTTCTATCTAAATACAAAGCATATCCTTGGTGGGAATTGAAAATTATATAGATCGTGATCATTGGAATTCAAGAAAAAGCAAATGAATTTGTGAAATTCATCAAAGGTATAATTCTTATTACGGTTTCTATCTGAACACAATGCAGATCCTTGGTGGGAATTGAAAATTATTTTATTTTCCTCTGTGCACGATTAAGTAGATTTTCGACATTGGTATCGGAGCCTACTTTGTGTTTGTTAGAAATTGTTCTTGCACGTTATTATTTTTCTTGAATCTAACAATTTATAAAATTATTTATCATCTTCAAAATCTGTTTAGGAAAAGAAAATAATTTTTTGGTCAAAATTTTGGATATAAGAACATGGCGCCATCGGACTGAGGCAGCACGCTGCCACGACCCGAAAGCAGCAGCGACAGCTGCTCGTCGCTGCTGGAAAAATGGCAGCAGCGTCACGCGCTGCTGCAGGATATTGCAACAGTGTCGTGCACTGCTACACTCCAGTCGCCCGGCGTCGCAAAAACAAAAAAAAAGAAGAAGATATTTTTAAGATTTTCTGGGTCGGGTAAGAAGAGGTGGAGGCGGGGGCCTCTGATACAATTTTTGAAATTGCAGGCCCTAGCTTGTAGTTATTAAAAATGGGTCATTTTGCAAAATTTTAAATGGAGGCCATCTCATGCAATTTTCGAACTTGAAGGGGTTGCTTTTAATTTGAAACTTGGGTCAAATTGCAATTTCCAAAAATGATTTTTCATTTAAATTTAAAAATGATTTTAAATTTGATTTTCAAATGGTTTGATCTTAAAATTTCAATTTTGACCCATTTGAAATTTTATTTAAAATTAACGACTTTATAATTTTCGTTAAAATTGGTTTTAACTAAAATATAATACTTTGACCATAAATTGAATTTTATTTTATTTAGGAGTTTTATCCTAAATTAAAATATTAATTCGATTATAATAAGAGTTGGATTCTAATTTAATATTTAATTAAATTTTGATTTTAGTTAAATAGTCTCACCCTAAAATTTTAGATAATTAGATTTGGACTCTAATTTGGTATTTGATTTTAGTTAAATAGTTTCGCACTATCATTTTGGAATTAGAGTTGGACTCTAATTTGATATTTAATTAAAATTTGATTTTAATTAAATTGGCACGCTAATTAATTTAATTGATTAATTAATTATTTAATTACTTTCGATCCATTTAACTAAATGAGTTTAGACGACCATTATTGCTAGATTCTTAAATACATATATGCATATGATATTAGATATTATATAGGAAAATATTTATATGATGAATGTTTAATTAGTTGATGATTATGGATTTGATCATGTGGATGTGTTGAATGGTTAATTTTATTTCAGTTGTTTTATGGGCCTGCGAGCGCTTAATGTATTTTGGATCTGGGAGTTTGTTATTATTGTTATTATTTTGGACTTGCACGTCCAATGTTATTCATGCATGTGTGCCAACTAGTATATGATACAGGTTATGACCGAATTGATTGAAGATGCAAAAGAAGGAGGAAACCATGGAGATTGTGCATTAATATCAATTCAATGCAATACCCCATAGGAATTGACAAACTAGTCTTCATTTTGGCTTGGGAAGACTAGATAGAATTATAGTCCATAATCATCCACTCTTATATGTATATTTATTTGCATATTTGATGCTTAATGAGATATGTACATATATACATGATTGAATTGATGAGACATTTGCATAACAAACCCTTCACTAAAATATTAAGTCAGAATTATCGTTTGCCTTCCATCATTATAGTGAAAAACGATAGTCCTAAATCGATCTCAACTTGTTGAGTACACTCAATGCTGATCCATTAGAGATATGTTTGGCAAATGAAATATTTGATATTTCTAAATGATGTATTTGACTTAACTAAAATTTATATTTTGTTAAGTACACTCAAGAAGGTAAATTTTAGAGGCATGTTAAGCTTTCACATAAGATATGTAAAGATAAGGAGTTTTCAGTTTAATGATATGAGAGTTTTATGGAGATATAATTGATAATAGTATCTACCCAAATATTTTATTAAGGATTGTTGAGTACACTCAAGGTCTTAAATAACAAATGGGGTCTCGGCCCACTGGGAATTGAATATGGATTCTATTAATTTATGTATGAAGGCTATAAATTTATTTTAAACGGTGGGAGCGTATTTAATTTAATTAAAGTCCATATTAAATTTATTCAATGCATTTTAATACATATTAATTCTTTATTTTTCGTCATTTACAATTTTAAATCATGAGTAACCATATGAATTTGAGGGCATACTAGATGCCAACAAACTGACCAGGCTAAATTTTCTCGATTGACACCGCAATTTGAGAATTATTCTCAAGCATGAGAAAATTGGTTATATCCTGGAGCAGCTTTTTTCCTGAGGTACCTACTGAGGACTCAACTGAGGAAGATGTGGTTGCTTACAATAAATACAGTGACGATAACACTGCATCATGTGTGATGCTTGCAGCTATGTCACCTGAGTTGCAAAAGCAATATGAGGGTATGGATGCTCACACTATGATATTTCATCTCAAGGAGTTGTATGATGAATAGTCACGTGTGGAAATATATGAGACTTCCAAGCAACTATACCGGTGTAAAATGGCAGAAGGGTCTTCAATCAGTGTTCATGTGCTGAATATAATTGGTTTTATTGAGAAATTGGCTCAGTTGGGTTCAATAATAGACCATGAACTAAGTGTTGACTTGGTTCTACAATCTATACCAGAGATTTATTCACAATTCATCACGAATTTCAATATGAATAAGCTCGAGTGCAGACTCCCTGAGTTGCTGAAAATACTTAAGACTGTGGAGCTCAATGTCAAAGCTAGTAGTGGGCATGTCTTATCCATTCAATCCTCCAAGGGCACAAAAAGGAAGATTCAAGGAAGTTTTAAGAAAACATCCAAGAAGGCTAAGAACAATAACAAAATAGTTAAAGCAAACAAAGATAATATCAAATATGATGACTCGTGCTCTCACTGTGGAATGCAAGGTCATTGGAAAATGAACTGCAAGGCCACCTTGCAAGCTTGAAGGGAAAGAAGTCTTGTGAAGCTTCATCTTCAGTTATACTTGTTATCGAGGTTGCTATGTCTACTTCATTAGCTCTTGGGTATTAGATACCGGATGTGGATTTCATATTTGTATAAATATGTAGGGACTAAAGAAAAGTAGACCACTGCAGAAAAGAGAAGTTGACCTGCGCGTAGGGAATGGAGCAAGAGTTGCTGCATTAGCCGTAGGAACATACTTCTTACCATTGCATTCGAGCCTAATATTAGAATTAGAAAATTACTATTTTGTTCCGTTCATTACTAAAAACATTATTTCTATTTCATGTTTGGACATGAATGGCTTCTCAATTAATGTTAAAAACACTCGTTGTTCCTTTTATCGAGAAGAGATTTTTTATGGTTGTGGTGTA
>CAIGRP010006591.1:0-32870 GCA_903798385.1 Fraxinus cuspidata
TCTCTTTCTGGATTATTACTAATGCATAATAATTTTCTTTACAGGTCATTTGACACCAAAGTGGAGGTTTGTTAGGCAAATTGTTGTCAAACGACATCTCGAGTGATGATGTAAGCTCATTATTTATTTGGTCAGCATCGTTGACTGAAGTAGTATATCGATACCACAATTGTTTAAATCAATCTCATAACTTTTTTGGGTCATTTGAAGTAGCCTAATTTAATTAGTTCTATGGCTTTTTGGTTGACAGCCCATTTATATGCTACTTATTGGGCCTTATTATCCTTTAACCTAAAAAGGCCACACTTGCCATTAAATAGGCTGCCCGTTATTATTGTTTCTTGTGTGTGAAATTTTTTTATTATCCTCCTTTGTTTGAGAGAAAGCGGCGCACTTTTGTCCCTATCTTCTTGGCTTCGTACTTTCCTGATTTCAGTGTCTTTGTTTCTTTTTTCTCTTAGCTTATGTGGCTGATCTTAAGGCTATAGTAAAGTCCCACACCTTGCCCTTTGTGGGCAACCTGAAAGCAACCGGTTTTTTGGGGCGTTTGGTTTATGGTTTTGGCTTGACATTGTGGTGGTCGATTGGTTGATACTGAGCCCGAATCCTTGGTGATTGGAGATCCTCCCTCAACAAAACATCTGCAGTAGAACCTTTCAATGATCTTGAATCCATTAAGTCTCTGTCCACTATGATAAATCAGAAGAGATATTTGTATGAGGTCACCCCATGGTATAAAAAAGGTGCCAACAGAATCAACAGAAATTCAGCTACATAGTTAGCTGTGTTTTGAAGGGGCGATGGTTACTGATGAAATTAGCAATGAATTTCCAACTGATGATTGTTATCCAAATAAACAAATCTTAATTTAATTTATGGAAGTTACCGATGGTCTGTTAAGGGAAATTAAAATGTATTTTAAAAACATTTAAAAATCAAGAATGAAAAATAGTTTTTACAGGTTTTAAAGGACATCCTGTAGATAATGAAAAATACCAACAAATTTTCTGTTTTGTGGTGATTTATTTCAAATTAATAGCATTTAATTCTTCAAGTATATCTTTGCAATGACTTTTTCATACTACACTGTTGAGTAAGTTGTTTCAAAAATCACTAAATTTATACCCTTCTCACGGACTGCTCACCAAACATCATTATACTTCATAGTAGTAATTCAACATTACCCATTGGCACTCCATCCATCACCGTCAAAAATTTGTTACGTTAGTTACTGACCTGGCGGACAGAATTCCTAGTTGGCGTCTAATGTCCGTTAAATTGGGAGAAAAATGGTGTCTTCAGCACAGTCAGCATAAATCGTTTTTCCAAAACAGGATTTTGACCTTAGCTTTTAACAATAAAAATACTTATTACATTTACAACAAAAATTCACTTGAAGAGTCAGAAATCAAAACTCAAACAAATTCCAAATCAATTTTCCCCAATTCCTCCATAAACCCTAATCCTAAATCTGGAAGTGTTCCCCATGCACGACCACCTGTTAAACCCCCGACGAAAGCGCACATGGAGGGACCACAAGAAGCTAACTTTGAAGATTTTTTTTTCATTTTTCTTGTCGACTTTAGCACGTGACGTTGGCCACAAAGAAGTAATTTTGGGTTTTCATGCTTTAATGCTTTGTGCATTTGGTTTCTGTTAATAAAATCAATTTGGTTTTGATTGGGGTATGCATATTCAGTACTTGGTTACGAATGTGTGAGTGTTGTAGTTCTTTACTTTCATCTATTCTGAAACGGTTCATTGAAGAGAAACATTCCATTTGCAGATTATGACCCATTTCAGGAACTGAACGAGTCTGCAAGTGACGGACATTCGCATGATGGGCAAGACTTAGGTTCGGACAAGGACCCAAACTTCAGTGATTCTGGGAATGAATTGGACTCTGATGGGGATGACATGCTGTATGAACTGAATGTGACGGATGGGATTGATTTAGGTTCCACTATTGGTGAAGCGGAGGAGATAGTACAGAATCAGCCAGAAGATGATGATGTCATTGTAGGAAGGTGATTGGTGTGGATGGTTGCCACTTAAGGGGATGTTTTGGAGGGATATTGTTGACGACAGTTGGTCAAGATGCTAATGATTGCATCTATCCTGTTACATACTCCGTGGTTCAGAAAGAAAACACACCCACTTGGAGGTGGTTCACGAGGCTGCTGGCAGGAGATGTTCACATTGGTACGGGAGTGGTTGGACATTGTAGACAAATTGCCAGAAGGGGCTTCATGCGAATAATTTAGAGGAGGAGGGAAAAGATGAATAGTTCGTGGGTCGACTTTTTCTTAAGATTCGAAAGAGGGTTCAAAAGTTGGTTGAAAATTCGAGAGAGTGCATTGTGCACCTCTCTGTGGTGCCAAATGGCAGGTGGTATGTAGTTATGGAACATTTTTGGTTGACCTTGAGGAGAGAACGTGTGCTTGTAGAAAGTGGGAGTTGACTGTCATTCCATGGATGGCTGTGATACGCGAGAGCCGGAATGAGTTGGAGGATTATGTGGAAAATTGCTATACAATGGAGTCGTACTTGAATTACTATGGCAGTATTCTGTACCCCATCAAAGGGCCAAGGCTGTGGCCGAAGGTGAATGCGGAACTTGTTAATCCCCCAAACTAGACAGTGACTAAAAGAAGACAAAGACAGAAAAACAGGAGACAAGCCGAGGAAGTCGTGGTGCAAACCCAAGGAAGGTCGTACATAAGGAAAAAAGGGACATGTAAACACGACATGCTTGGTTTCTAGAGCGCATGGACACAGAAAATGACACCATTCCCCAGGCAATGTCATGTTGGGTATGAGTAAACCTGTTTTTTTCTTCTCAACAAGTAAGATCAGAAAAGAGCGCAAATCTAAGTTTATGATTCATTTGTATTTTAGGATTTGTTCGATGCCCCATTGTCGGTAAAACATTTGTTGTTCAATCATGTAGGGGAAACTGTCTCTAGAATCTGGAGGCAATGGTGGACAGTTTTTAGGAGTTGGTCGATGCTGAAGCTTCATAGTCAAGGACAGCTAGAATGTATTCCCTAATCAACTTTTGCTTCATCTTGCCAAACCTGAATGACTTCTCCCAATTTACATGCAGTTTGTTTAGTTTCATAGAAGTGAAGAACATGTTCATTTTCTTTATGGAAGTGGGTTGTTTTGGATAAGATTTTTAGGGTATTGGCTGTGCTTATGTTGTTATTGAAAATAATCTTTTGAATTGTAAAGTTAAAGTATTTTGCTATCTTTCGGGGAATCACATTGATTACGCTAATTAATGTATTTTGCTATCTTTTGCAGCCTGTGTTTCAATATACTTCACGCTGTCTAAGACAACCTCGGCAAAATAGTTTTTGACTTTTATGAATCTTTTGGAATTTGCTCCAACATGGAAGCTGAAACAAGCAATCCATTATGAGGATTAAAGACACGTCTATAAATAGGAATTTGAAACATCTCTATTGAACTTGACGCCAGTGCATTGGTTGATCTCGTCCAATCGTATGGGTCCATGGTTCGTTCAGTACCAAGTCCAAGAAATCAAGACATGCTCAAATGGTGAATTAGACGCTAAATTACATTTTCAGAGAAGTTAATTAAGCTTCAGGTGGCTAGGGAATAAAAGGATGGATGCAGATTGTCAACATCTGGTCAAGGTAGATCCTTCCAAAGTGCAAAGTGTTCTAAGAGGCATTTTATAGCTTGGTAATAATAGGTACCCTATGTTAGATTTAAATAGTTTTGTGTAAAATAAAAGGTACGTTCATCTTTTATGCTTGCACATTATCTTTTCACCCTTGACGTAACACTAGATTAAGGTTACCACATCCCCTCCCGTTTGTACCTACATTTCATTTAATAAAACAGGGTTAAAGAATCCAAATCCCCATGGAGTCTAGCCTAAAAACTTGGTCTAGGCCTTAGTAATGTTAATCTGAAAAATAAGAAAAGAAAATAATAGGAAAAGTATAGAGAAAAGGCAAACGAACCCCATATACTATCCGGCCTTCTGCACAAACCTTCTGCCCCTACCCTTTTTTAATGATCAAATGCACGGAAATATCAATTGAAGATTCAAATGTTACGTATTTAAAAGTGTTAGAATCGACCTGAAAAAATGTAAGTGGACGATGACCCATAATAATTTGCTTTTTTAACATTATTATGTGTCTTACCTTACATCAAATAAAACATCGGCCATATATTGCCAAACAAGACTATTTAGGACAAAGATCTAATTTCTCACTAGAGGTACAAAAACAAATTGAAGCCCAACCTCAAATCCTTTCGCAATGGGAGGTGAAATTGATGGTAAAAAGGTTCTTTGAAATATAAATTTGTTTGAATTGACATAATCACCTGATGTGTGTGTGGTAATTTGTTTCAACTCAAGACCATTTAATTCTTCATGTATATTTATGTTAGTTCCTAACTAACATAACATTGCTTTAATGATTGAATAATGCTATCTAGAACTGGTGATGTGAACACCAATTTAGGTATCTGTGCACATGCCATTAAATGATAGATTCAATTAAATGTAAAAAAATATATGCCTATTTAATGGACTCTACCTTATGTGTTTGTGTTAAACACCCCGAGGTTAGATGGCATTACTCTTAAAGATTAGGTTATAGCTTAAGGTTACATTAAATATTTGTCTAGGATTAATGTCAAATTAGTGAGCCAACTATTTACAAGCATGAACGAACTGAAAAATTATAGTTGTTAGCTAAACCAATAAATCCAACCAATTTCGCTACGTGGGAGGCTTACAATGGTAAAGTACTTATGAAATTACCTCTGAGATCGACTACTTATTCTCGAGTACAGTGTCATTGGAACCCCATTTCTCAATCTTCAATACTCTGATCTTCATATTGAATAGCATCAAATAGGTATTGTTCTACTCATGTTTTACAAACTTATTGATCATATCAAATATTTTTTTCTTTGATCTCTTTGCGTAGATTCAAATTCATACAAATTTCATGTGTTTGTGCCAGTGTATATGTATGTTTTATATATCTATATATGTAGTTGAGTCTATTGAATGTTATTTAGCTATTTGATTAGTTTAGGAAAGATAAGGTATGAGTACAAGAATAAGTAGATCTTGGTTGATTTCGTATATAGGTGATATCTTTTTATTGTTTTCATAACATATATTCAGTTACTGCCTTCCATATGTTTTTTTATGAGAATAGAAATGTACATACACGCGTCGGTCTTGATCACATCGCGTATCTATTTGATAAAATCCCACAACTTTTTCGTATTTGGAATCATTGCGCTTTTTGTCCTTATATGCATGTCTCTCACTTCCACCAATAGTTTTATTAAAAGAATCACAAATAGATTTTTCACATTTGGATATGTAAATAACTTTTTTGATAATGTTATTTTGCCCAAAAAAAAAAAAAGCAAAATGACATGCGCTTATGGCCGACCCCTCCCTCACCTACTGGGTAGGATGGCTGGGTTCGCACCCCATTTGGGAGTGATTCTCTTTCCTTTTTTTCTTTTTATTTTTCAACTTTTTTATCAAGAAATGACCCTTTATGATTTTCAGAAATTTTTAATTAATGAGTTCAACTGACTTCGTGATTTAATTTATGAGCTGAAATGGGGTAGCATTCAAATGAATGATGAGTTTTAATGGTGGTTATTATGTAAGTTAATGGTTAAAAATTCATTAAATGAATAGTTACTCTCACATATCTTTGTCTTCTTTTGTGTAAGCTAAAAGAATACATTTCATCTTCAACGAATATATAAGAGACTTGCAGCGGCACGATGTCTAATGAAGATGGACACAAGCTTGATCTTACACTGAGGTTAGGATTTTATGACAAAGTGGAAGACGAGAAAGAAAAGGTGGAAGACAACACAACAATCCTGGAATCGAATAATCAGGTACTCTAATGTACGTTAATTAGTTGTGCTCGTGATGGATCTCTCATTTTTTTAAGCAAACATTAATTTAGATTTTAGAATCTCAAAGCTCACATGAGGTAACTTGAATTTCTGATGAACACAATAAAGCCTAGCTCAAATGAGGGAGGCAAAAACCCTAGATCTATAGTAGGTTTACGGTTTGATTATATTCATTTCTCATTATATATATTTGATTATTACTAAGTCATTCAATTGTCTTTTTTCTGCTTATTTTCTTAAAATTTGTTGCACACAAGGACGGATGCAGGGGAAATTGGGTTGGATTGTAACCTGGTCCAATTTTCAACCCACTTCATTTTTTTGGTGTAAAAAATATTTTATGCAAAAATAAATAAAAATAAAACAGCATGCATAATTTTATTTTTTTTACATATTAACCCGACTTGTAGTTTGGTCGTGGATCCGTTCCTCATTGCACATGAATATCATTGAATAAAATGTACATGGTCCTTATTTCCTATTCAGTTGTCATAAATCTGAACATCATTATATATATGTTGTACAGAAATGACACAAATTAAGTTATCAACATGCCTTTATGCTACGTTTAGTACAGAGGTTAAGTAATAAACTGAACAATTAATTAAAATATCATTACTTATACTTTCATATCTTATATACTATTGTGTATCGAATGTGCACTTTATACTTTGCACCGAACATGCACTTAGTGTTTATTATCTTCACAATTATTTTGATATGTATTTTACCATTAAAAAATAAGATCTTAGGGCATTTTGTTTTATAGTATTTACCTTGTGATTTTTTTATTTCTTATTTTAAATTGATGACAACATGTCTTGCAATGGGATCTCTTATTGTTTCATTATTTTCACAACTAATTACAATTGAAAAATGTTATATTAATCATTATTGAAGGATCATTTGTCAATGCAGCTCGGACGGTCAAATTCAAATGTCATTGTCCAAGGGAACATTGCTACTATGCGACGATCAACTGTAGATCGTATTTGCAAAGTATGTGGAGTCAATCAGACTCCACTCTGGAGGAAAGGTCCCAACGGTCCACAAGTAAACCACTTGCCTTAGAATTTTCTTTGCCTTCAATATTTTGTCACTTTTATTGTTTTTATTTACTAGGATTAATATTTTCATCAAAGAAGTATGTGTCGACTATAAAATAATCATTTTTCTAGCTCACCAATGTGTATTTATTTTGATCTTGTCCATTCAAATGCCTAGCAGTAGATATTTATGCTATAAATTCATGGGTAATGCTATTTAGGTGATCATCAACGTGTTAGGTTAGCAATAAATAGTTCGCAGTAAATGATAGCTAGGTCAAATAAAATGGGTCCACATCTCTACATTTCTATGAATCATTAACAGGTTAGCAATAAATGATAAGTCAAATGATCATCACCATATTAGTTAGTAATAAATGATAATTAAGTCAAATAAAATGGGTATATCTCTACATTGTTATAGACCCATTACTTAATGCCACTGTGGTGACCAGTGATTATCAATAAATGGCATTATTATCTCATATACATATATACTTGAATACTTTGTTTTTACAATAATCTTCTATCTTGACTGACGACAATTTATTTGTTGTTTAGATCATGTTATAGTTTTTGCATTAGTGTCATTTTAAAATTATTAATTATTTTACTTTGGTGTATACTTTTCTTTTTCAGACTCTCTGCAATGCTTGTGGGCTTCGTTATGCTCGAATTCTGAAAAAAAATGGTTAGGTACAAGAAAAACTTGGTTTGATACACCTTTCCTTTGAATAAAGTAAATGTGATGCTCCCAGACTTTCAAATTTAGAATGATTTTATTATCTAGTCAATGAATAACATCATGGTTTCATTTATTAAGGACCAAACATTATGGTTAAATATCGTACCCATTAATTTTATGTAAAATTAAGTGTTGCCCATTAGACTTGTTTAAATTTTGACATGCAACACAAAAAATATTCTACAAAAATTACTAATGTGGGAGTTCTTAGTTCCTTGCCTATACTTAGACTGGTAATTTGGATCAATCCACTAACTCATATATTGATTGGAAATAATTATAACCATAGCAGACATATAAGCCTTTTCTCTAAAAATGACAAAAATACAAATAAGAAATAACATAAAATAAACATTGGGTTACAACTCCATTACATCGTTCAGGTTAATACAAAAATGAGCCATCGTGTGTTGACTCAAATAAATCGAGTTTGTTGCTAATCCATCCTAAGTAACTCCCTTAGCTTTAGATCAAAGTCATGAAATTAAGTACTTGTGCAATCATATATTACAAAATTCACAAATTGTTGCTGCATTAATTATAATATTTAACAACTATGATAATTAAGTTGGGGAAAGTCACATACACAATGTATCACATGGTCGTGAAATTAATTTGATTTAAACAAGGAGGCTGTGTTAGAATGGTGATACCACTTGGTAACCAAGATCATTTAAATTTTTCAACATATTAAAAAGTAAGAAATTTATTTCTGGCTAAATTTAGTTGTTCTTAATTCAATTAATATTTATCTATCTTATAAAATTTTAAGATCTATTTAGAACAAACTTCAAGTACTTCGTAAGAATTCACCGTTGCTTTATCGATGATTGCTGCATGCACCCACAAACAATGTCTTCAACCTTTCTAGTGCTTTTCCGAGAGAGGCTTAGAACAAACTTCAAGTACTTCATAGGACGTCGTCGTTTACTCAATCGATGATTACTGCCTGCACCCACAAACGATGTCTTCGACCTTTCTAGTGCTACGATGTCTCATCATGTCAAGCATGCATCTTGGGGAATATCCAGATTTGCCAGTTTGGATGAATGGCTTTCCTTTCAGAGCTTCTTGAGGCCAGTTTATATGAGCGTAGGCAAGCACATTCTGAATTGCCTTGTGTCTTCTTCGCTGAGCTCATTTTATTTAAACTCTTATCGCTTGCATGATCAAAATTTCTTTAAATATACGCAATAGACATACCAAGTAATTAAGTCGTTACTCTTTGAAATTTATTGATTCCACCCCTTTGCTCAATTCACAGTTTCAGTTCGTAAGTTCCAACTTTGTTTACACGCTTCTAAAATGGTGTGAATAGTTAACTCACGGAGGGAGGGGACATTCACAAGGAGCGGCGAAAACAATAAATCTTAAGCCAAAGGAATATTTTACAAACAAAAATAATAATCTTCAGAAACTTGATATCAAATCTCCAGAAATCTAATATACCAATCACAACCATCCATTTCTCTGATAATGAGAAAAAAAAAACGACCTAAAACCCACAACATGAACAAAGTTTGCAACCAAAAACGATAGCACATCAGTGGAGAAAAAAAGAAGATCACGCCCCCTTCTTTCAAATTTTTTATTCTCCATGTGCAAAATGGCACTTTTCTCCAAAAGTACAGGATTCTTTCGTAAGCCTCTCTCAAAGTTTCATTTTATAGTTGTTAGCAGGTGCAATGGCTGAAATAAAAGGTTTCTTAGTATGCATAGCTGAGGTGGAACTGATATTCATCACAAGTACACGTACCATTTGACAGGCCTGTATGATCTGATCAATTGTACACTCAAGTTCAATGTTTTTCATGATAGATCCGACTCGTTATCTCTTATGGAGAGCTTGACTCCTGTCAAGCGGCAGATTGTTTTCGAGTTCACTCCACTTTTTCCAATGATGGCACCTTACAGAGAAGCATCAATACTGGTCTTAGCAGTTGCCCAGACTCCAAAGCTGGCAGAAGCTCCAGAGTTCAGCATAGTCTGATCCATGCAACCACCATATCTTCTACGCATTTTTCTCATAGGATGAGTATCCTCGTGTGGAGCTGCTGTTGGCTTGCCAAGCTCCCTTTATACACTTATCTCAGTCATTAAATTAGAGCAATTATTGTTAGTTTAGATGAATTGAGACTTAATTTTATATGTATTTCATTTGTTAGGTGCAACTCGATGAAAAACAATGAAATTGGACAAAATGAATGAAAATTGGCTAAAGTGGACTTAATCCAAAGTATGGGGACTAAATCGCAAAGTGCTAATAGTTGCTTCGGACATAACGTCGATGATTGGAGAAGGGGTGGAGGCAACTAGATGGAAATGGAAGATAGAGGACCAAGAAGATATCATAATGGATTAAAAGGAATGAAGAATGAACTCTAGAGACCAAAGTGCAACAAATAGATAAGTGTATTTGGTGGGGGTTCGCGTGCCAATTCTCTCATGCTCACGCTGGCCTGAATTCCATTTACCGAAGCAACGCGTGCACAGTGGAACATATGGTGCGCTGGCCATTTATGGGCGTGAACAGCCCAACTTCCTCTTTTAATCCAAATTCTTATGGAAATCAAATCCAACCTACTATTTAACCTACAAGAGATGGCCAAAACGAACCAACACATAATATACTATATTTTTCACCACAAGAGGAGGCTAATACATGATTCAAATACAATTAACACAAAAGATCGAAGATTCAAAGTTCGGGTTGAAGATTAACGAAGTTTCCAATCGTTTTTTCAATTACAGGTGATGTTATTCCAAATCTTTTTGTATAATTTATATAACAATATGCTTGGTTAATTCTTTTCATGTATTGGATAAAGATGAAATATTTTATTATTCAAGACAAGCAGTTAATTAAATTCTTGTGTTTCTTAATTAATCTTTCATACTTGATTTTATTATTTGATTACATGATCACCAATCAAATATATAGTTGCTTGTTATAGTGCTGGGAAGCTCACAATAAGTTTAGAACACTGCTTGATTAATATACATGCAATAGATATTAAGAATAATGTTTATCATGTGTATAATTTTTGAGATAATCGTAAATTTGAATGCACTATATTTATTCGAATTCAGACTGGGAATAAATTCGGGTCGTAACTAGAATAGATTTAATTTATCTTGGAAAAAAGAACTAATTACAATAGATTTATCGATAGTCCAAAATGCATGAATGAAAGTAGCTACTTAATTGAGAATTTAAATAGATAATAATAGGTTTACTCATAGTTCAATACAATCATTCCATATACATACAAAACCAAATTTTACAAGTTTTCATAGATTAAGTTACAATAATTATAAATTCACATTTATTTCGCTTTCACACTTTAAATCTAATTTAAAACTATTACACTTTGATTGAATTTTATTCCCTTGGACAATACACTTTACTCATCACGTATTACTTGGCAATGATCTCGTACACTTACAGGTTTCACACGACTAAATTTTTAACACAGATGCCATGGATATAAATTTATTTAATAGTTTATTAGTTATTTTTAGATTTGAAATTTTTACTTGTTTTAGGCTATTTATTGAACGAGCTATGACTCTTGTTTAGCTCTTTTTTTAGAAAACATAGTTTATGCAAAATTCCTATAAGATTGAGCTTCTTCCGATAGATCCTGAAATCGAAAGAACTTTCAGACAACAAAGAAGAGTGGGAGGGAAGCAAGGGAAAATGCTGAAAATTAAAATCCGAATCTTATTCAAAATCCAATACCGCTACCTCAGTCAGTTCAGCAGATGGCAATAGCAAACTATGAAGAAGTTTTAGTGAGGGATTATGTCAATCCATTTCTGCTCCTACGCAACCACCTATCATATATTCACCATTTGCACAGGCTAACTTCCACATCAGACCTGGCGTCATCAACTTATTTTAGAATCATCACGACATCAAGTTCTTTAGGAGATCAACTGAAAATCCTCATGAACATATTCAAGCCTTCTTGATGTTCTACGATATGATTAGTCACGAAGGCATGTCGTTGATACTTTTCAACTGCGCCTATTCCCTCATACCTTAAAGGAAAGGGCATGAGAATGGCTAAATTCACTAATTCGGGGAGCATAGTTTCATGGAATGACATGGTGCAGAAATTCACTTTAAAATTCTTCACACCTTCTCGAGTCCACCAAATAAAAAATGAAGTCCATACTTTCAAGTAAAGAGACTTCGAAAGCTATCCAGAAACTTGGGAAAGATTCAAAAACTACTTTAGAAAGTGCCCCAAGCGAAACATTCCTAGAGAGTCTAAGATCTGCATATTTTATTCGAGTTTGAGACCTAAATTTTGTAACATAGCTGATGCTTCAGGAAGAGCGTCAATATTGGATATTTCATTAGACAATGCATTGGGCATATTTGAGAGAGTAGAGAATCAAATCATGTGGCCAATAGACAGGGAAGTGTCAAGGAAAACAGTAGGAATATACAGCATTGACACAGCTACATCATTAGCAGCCCAAATGGAAGCATTGACAAGGAAATTAGACAGTCTTACTCAGAATGTGAACATGGTACACCAACCGAAACCAGTTTACAAAAACTACGGAGCATATCATACTACA
This sequence comes from Fraxinus cuspidata, assembly GCA_903798385.1. Lineage (NCBI taxonomy): Eukaryota > Viridiplantae > Streptophyta > Magnoliopsida > Lamiales > Oleaceae > Fraxinus > Fraxinus cuspidata. The sequence goes on from CAIGRP010006591.1 coordinate 12,328, forward strand.
GAAAGATGACATTTAGCCTCCACGTATATAATCCAGCCTGAAGAGGTTAGTTATGCGCAAAATTTTCAAAGACAACAGAACAATCCCCACTCCAACACATATAATCTAGGATGGATGAATCATTCAAATTTCTCGTTAGCTAACAATCAAAGTCAAGGACAATGAGAAAATTTTCAAGCAAGACCGACAGGTTTTCAACAACAACATTAAATAGAAAGCCATCAATTAGGGAATTATTAACTCATTTCATTAATAAAAGTGAGACTAATTTCCAAAACCAACAGGTTATTATTCAGAACCAGCATGCTGCAATTAAAAAATTGAAAACTAGGATAGGCCAGATAGCAGCTGCATTAACGGGAATAACTCAATGAACCTTACCAAGCAACACAAAAACAAATCCTAAAGAACATATACATGCCATCACTACTCGAAGTGGAGTTCAATTACCTAAAATAACGATGAAAAACCTAGATGCTATTACATAAAATGTACCTACCAAGGGCAAGGAACACGTGGATCAATTGATAAAACAACAAAGGGAACTCAGAAAGCTACAGCAAACAGTCAACAGGTTAAGGTAATCATGCATATCAAAGCATACGTTCCTCCAGTCCTGTTCCCACAAAGATTGCAAAAACACAAGCTTGATAAACAGTTTCCAAAATTTTTGGAGGTATTCAAAAAGTTACACATCAACATACCATTTGCAAAAGCCTTAGATCAGATGTCCAGCTATGCTAAGTTTATGAATGACATATTATCAAACAAAAAAAACTAGAGGATAATGAAACGATAATGTTGAATGAATAATGCAGCGCAATACTTCAAACAAGTTACCACCAATTAAAAGATCCAATGAGTTTACTATTCCTTGTAATATTGGTAACAAATACATAAAAGGCATTATGTGATTTAGGAGATAGTATTAATTTAATGCTTTGTCTCTTTTCAGGGAATTAGGTTTAGGGAAGCTAAAGCTACTACAATTACACTACAGCTTGCTGACTGGTCAATCAAATAATTAAGAGGAACTATTGAAGGTATTTTGGTGAAGGTTGACAAATTTATATTCTCAGCAGACTTTATCATCCTACACATGGAAGAAGACAAGGATGTACCTCTCATCTTGGGTCATCTATTTTTATCTACTGACAGAGTGTTGATAGATGTGCAAAATGGATAGTTAATTTTTAGAATGAATGATGAAGAATAGACCATCAACATTTTCAATGCACTCAAATTCAAAAATAAACCATATTCTTGTTGCCAGATTGATATATTGGACATAACTGTGATTAATATATTCAGACTCAATTGCCCTAAAGATCCGCTTGAAGAATGTGTTCGATGGCTGGATTTCAATCAGAAAGGATAGAAGAATGTGTTCGATAGCTAGAAGGAAATTATCCCTTGTTGAGACCAATACAACTGGAGCTAGGTGAAGGTCCCTCAAAGCCTTTACCATCTATTCAAAAAAGCAGTTGCCTTTACACTTATGATATGCCTTCTTGGGGGAGAAACACACACTTCCAGTCATCATCTTAAATACTCTTAGCAAAGATGAAAAAGATAAGTTAATAAGGGTACTTCAAAATCATAAAACAGCAATTAGATGGACCATCTCTGACATAAAAGGAATCAGCCCTTCACTTTGCATGCACAAAATTTTGATGGAAAAAAGTTTAAACCTTCAATAGAGCGGCAACGTAGATTAAATCCGATGATGTAGGAGGTTGTGAGGGCAAAAGTGCTGAAATTATTGGATGCAAAGATCATATATCATATTTCAGACAGTCATTGGTACGTCCAATGCATGTAGTTCCGAAGAAAGTAAGAATTACGGTGGTGCCCAATGAGAACAATGAGTTGATTCCTACACGTATAGTCACGGGTTGGATGGTTTGCATTGACTATCGCAAACTAAATAGTACAACTAGGAAGGATCACTTTTCCATTCTTTTCATAGATCACATGTTGGAGAAACTCACTAAACATTTCCATTACTGCTAACGGGATGGGTATTCAGGGTATAATCAGATTCCTATAGCACCAAAAGATCAAGAGAAGATCACATTTACATGTCCTTACGGCATATTTGCATACAGAAGAATGTTGTTTAGATTGTATAACGTTCCAACTACTTTTTAAAAGTGTACGATGTCAATATTTTCAGATACTGTGAAGAGTATCATTAAAGTATTCATGGATGCTTTTTCACTACTTAGGGCACCATTCAATGAGTGCATGGTAACTTAAGATTGGTGTTACAGCGATGTAAAGAAATCAATCTTGTATTTAACAGGGAAAAGTGTCACTTCACGGTTCAGTAAAAAATTGTTTTGGGGCTTTTAGTTTTAGCTCGAGGTATTGAGGTCGATAAAGCTAAGATACAATTGATTGAGAAGCTACTTCTGCCTACTTCATTAAAATAGATAAGAAATTTCTTGGGACATGCTGATTTCTATCAGCGTTTCATCAGGGACTTCTCAAAAATAATTATGCCTCTTTGCACTTTATTGGAAAAGGATGTGCATTTTAACTTTTCAGAAGAGTGTTTGGTTGCTTTCAACACCTTGAAATAAAAGTTGGTCACAACCCCTATATTAGTTGCACCTGGAATTTGTCATTTGTGTGCGATGCAAATGATTACGCAATCGGGGTAGTTGTAGGACAATGCAAGAATAAATTTTTGCATGATATTCACTATGCCAAGAAAACTCATATTGAAACTCAATTGAACTACGTAACTAGCTTTTGGCAAATAGTGTTTGCCTTTGGTAAATTCAGAACTTACTTAATTGGATCAAAAGCCATAGTGTATACAAATCATTCAGCACTTAAGTATTTGCTCAGTAAGATGGATGCAAATTCGAGACTCATCAGATGTGTGATTCTATTGATAAAATGGAAAGTGAAAATTTAGTAACAGATCATTTATCTTGTTTGGTGCAATAGAAAGAAGATCCTATAGATGAAATTAAAGATGTATTTCCAGATGAGACACTTTTTTAGATCAAGTTAGCACCTTGGTATGCGGATTATGTCAATTATTTGTCTAGTTCTATAATTCCTCCGGAGTATTTCAGTGATCTAAAGCACTACTTTTGGAACGATCGATATCTCTATAGACAAGGTCCTAATCAAATTATTCACCGTTGTGTGCTGGAAGAAGAACAAAAACAATTATTGGCGCATTGTCACTCTTCTCCATATGGAGGTCACTTCATAGCAACCAAAACAGCAGATAAAGTCTTATAATTAGGTTTTTATTGGCCAACTTTGTTTAAGGGTGCTTATGAATTAGTAAAGAAGTACTACAAATGCTAGCGGACGGGAAACATCTCTAGAAATAATGAAATGCCTTTAAATAGCATTTTGGAAGTAGAAATTTTCGATGTTTAAGGTATTGACTTCATGGGACCATTCCTTTCTTCATATGGTCAACAATATATTTTGGTGGCTGTAGATTATATATCTTAATGGGTTGAGGCTATGGCATTAACTACGAATGATGAGCAGGTTGTGACTCAATTCCTCAAAAAAAATATCTCTTCTAGGTATGGTCTTCGCGGGCTATTATCAGTAATGGTGGAAAACACTTTATTAACCGTCTATTTTCAACTTTATTGGCAAATATGGAATTAAACATCAGGCCGCAATGCCTTATCATCCATAGACTAGTGGGTAAGTTGAGATCTTCAATCCGGAGTTAAAGAAAATCTTAGAAGCTACAGTTAATGCATCATGCACAGATTGGTCAAAGAAGTCAGATGATGCACTTTGAGCCTACCGCACTGCATTCAAAATTCCTATCGAGGTCTCCTTATCAATTGGTGTTCGAAAAAGCATGTCACTTACTGGTTGAACTTGAGCACAAGGCATATTGGGCAACTCACATACTAAATTTTGATATGAAGTTAGCTGGAAAAAAAATCCTTCAATGAACGAGCTCAATGAGTTTATGTTGGGGGCTTACGAGAATGCAAAATTGTATAAAGAGAAAACTAAAAGATGGCATGATAGGCACATTACAGAAAAAGAGTTCGAGGTTGGTCTACAGATCCTCATGTTCAATACTCGCCTCAAGCTCTTCCTAGGCAAGCTAAAATTGACGTGGTCGGGCCATTTAATGTTGTATTTGTCCATCAATATGGCATAGTTGAGGTTGTATCTCAAGATCACCAACGAAAGTTCAAGATTTAATGGGCAAAGGTTGAAAGCTTATTAGGGAGATGATTACTCCGATGAGAAGATAATTCTACCACTAGAGGATCCAAAATAACCCAAACGACAAAGTCAAGTTAAAAAACTATAAATAGGCACTTGTTTGGAGGCACTCCAATCTTCTTCTCTTTTCTTTATTTTCCTTTTAAGTATTAGTTTAGGAATTTTTCAATTTGTTGTGTGTTTAAATTAGTTTAATACATTAGGTTAGTTGGTTATGTGTGCAGTTCATATGAGTTCATGCATTGTTTGCATTAAGTTGGGGGTTCAATAGAGTAAAAAAAAAGTGATTTGTGTGAATTATAGGCCATAAAAGAGTTTTATGCTTCCCTATCACATTTGATCCCTTTTGAATATGTGTGATCCCTTTCGAACATGTTTTGCACGAAAGTTGAGGTTAGGGGCATCAAGAGGTAACAAAATAATAATAAAAAAGTGGAAGCTGGTGCGCACTCACGAGGCCACCAAAAATAAAACTGGCGTGCTTGCGCACAGCTGATCGTGGAGTGGGCTTTAAATCCACAACTATTTGACATTTAAATCCACAAAACTTCAAGAAATCAAAGGTAAGATGGCTAGATTTTGAAGGTTTCGAATTTTTGCTATCTTTCTCAAATTCTTGCCAATTGTAGGAATTTATTGATTCTTGTGGGAGTGTGGGCATAGGTAGATGATGAATTTGTGAATGTGTTGAAAATTTATGGATTAAACACTATTAGGTTTAGATTTTTCATCCACTTCATAATTTTTGCCCATTACACGTTTGATAAATTGTCTCAATGGCCATTTTATTCGAATTTTGGCATGATTTTTACATAGCACTTAGAAAATACACACATTAACACTCTCATACAGTTGCATTCATCATATTTCATGAATTGGATAAAACTTGAGGGTGATGCAAATTTAGGCCTACGTCCCCGCGGTCGCTACATCCCTGTAGTTGTCGCGTCCCCTACTTGCAGCCCCCATTTTTCTTATCAATTGAAGTCCATATTGTTCTTTTCACGACAAACCATATACAAGTGACTAATGTTCGTTTTTATACTCTTTGATAAGTATGCCTCTAAAGAGAAAGAATAATGCATCCACATCAAAAAGCAAAGAAAATGTCACGGGATCGTCCGACACAACTCGCATACGACTTGATGAAGGGGGTATGCAGCGGTTTCGAACCCTTGAGCACAAAGTTAGATTTGACAATGTGGTATCCCGATGGAAAGTATGGCCCACAAGACAGGTTGTGGTAGAAGAATATGTGGGGTTTGAGATGACCTAGTTAATTCATTTTGCTGGATAGGAAAAAGTAGTTGGTGAGCCTCAAAAGGTTTTACCTACCTTGGTGCAAAAGTTCTACGCCAGCTTTAACGCAAAGTTAGACACTTCGAGAATAGAACATATGCACTAGACATAGGTTCGAGATAAATGGATAATGTTCTCGCCTGAAGTAATTATGCTTACTACGGACTAACTAGGGACAATATTGTGTCAGTACCAATGGATCCAGACATGTCAGTCATTGCACAGACGTTGTATGGGAAAGACGACGTATGGATTCCGAAATTGTTGTGCTCGAACGACCCACCATCTTGCAGGGACATAATAATCCTTATTATGTTATCACAGCTCAAGCTTAAGCGATCTACAGATTGAATAAATATGAAATTAATATACAAAATATGAGGGATTGGATCACTCTTATTAACAAAATTGACCTTATAATATGCAAATCTTAATAAAGTCTAACTTGATTTTTTTTTAAAAAAAATTGATTTCAATATAAATCAAAATATTTTTAAAAATATGATTTATTAGAGAGATTAAATTTAATAAATATTTTTTTGAAACTCATTAAATAGATTAATAATATTACGGAACGTGATTATTCAAAAATGCTAATGAAATACATCTAAAAGTCTAACATGGTAGAAATCATTTAATTAAATCATTTTGTGAAAATAAAAATTAGTATTAATTGTTATAGATATGAAATATTGAATTACTAAGTGGTAAATATCAGGAAGAAAATAATGGATAAACTCTAGTAACTAGTAATTTAGTTGTACATAATCTAATTAATAAAGAATTTACTGATAAACTTCATAAAACATTTTATATAGTGCTGTTAAAATATTATATAGGATTCTATTTGTTGAATATTAAAAGCCACAAAAATAGGAATTAGAAAAATAAAAATCTTAATAAACTAATTAGAATTTATATATTTTAAAGAATTTAACGATGTTATATTATTTATAAAAATAATTTTCAAACAATATACATCTTAAACACAATATAATTCTTAAAGTCATTCATTCAATTTCTGTTTTTTGCACACTGGTCATTGTTAACTAATGAACCTTTAAAATTGAATAGCCCGTTATTAATTATGAATCACTACGACAAAATTAACTTTTTATAGCATTCGTGTACGGGCCTTAAAAATAGACAATTTACGGCATGTCGTACATATGCCGTAAACCATCGATTGCTTAAAGTATTTACATCCTCAATCTTTATTCATAGTATATTTATATACTTATATTTTTTGCGTCGAATTTTTATCTTCTACATATCTCCTATTTGATGATGATTTCTATCAAAATATTTTATTTGCATACTTTGAAATTATAGAAGCATACTTAAAATGTGGTTCAGCAAATATTTCTCCCCGAATATCGACAATAATGTAGTTGCTCAAATATTTTTCAACATACAAAGTATGGTGCAACATATAATTCTCCTTGAATATCGTCAATAATGCATATGCTGAGATATTTTTCCTTTATTTCAAAGCACACAAACAAAAATATTTGCTGCACCCACTATTGCCAATATTGCCACAACTTTTTAAAATAAATATGTTCCTTGTACATACATATAGCCTATGTTTGAGCCCCATTATATGTTGAAAATGAATTTTGTAATAGTAAATTTTTGAAATATGTGTGGTAAAAATGAAGATAAAATTTTCAGTTTACGTACAAAATATTTTAGTGTGAGAATGTGTGGTTGAAAATAAATTTGAGAAAAGAATGAATTTTTGAATAATCGAGATCAAACAGGGGCATAATTTCCCCTATATACTTGTTGCACCACATTCCATTTCAAAGCACGCAAATAAAATATTTTGATAGAAATCATCGTGAAAGAGGATAAGTATTAATTAATGAAATGTTGAAAATAGTAATTGAATGAAAAAGTTAAGAACATAAGTGTTACAGTAGGCAAAGATCGAAGACAAAATGCGACTATGTGAAAAATATAATTTGTATTGTGAATATAATTACTCTTTATTTTATTTTAATAGAATAATAATGAGTGGACTATTTTATCCTTTCTTTAAAAATAATTGAAAATCAACTTGCCTATTTTAATGGCTAATTAGGATTTAAACCGTCTGTATGGTGAAATGTGCTAACTTTCAAAAGGTTGGGAACAAAAATTGGACGGAAAAGGTTGGGGATGAGATTGCTACTTTTGTCAAATGTTAGGGACGAAACTGGTTGAGTTTTTTGCGTTCCGATGATCAGGAACTCCTCTTTCTTTCGCCTGGCTAATCCAACTAGGTGATTATTTCGTATTTTTGTACCCTCATTCCAACAATCTTGTATTCCATTAGATGTAGGCAAAATAATCAAAGCTATGTCATATCCACAAGTGCATAAAATGAACAACATTAAAATTAATGCATGATTGACGTATTCAACCATCATGATTACATAATGTTTACCAGTACTGAGGAATAAAAAGAAGCTAATCCTTATTTATCCTTGCGCAAACAAGTCGCAATTATGCCTACAACATGCAGTCTGATCTAGCAGGCAGCCTCTTGAAGAAATTAGTACCATATGATGGAACCTTACTGCGCAGCTTAGGATGTCTTAGCACATATAAAACAGCCAAAAGAGCCACAATTTGGAATGGTGTGACATACAAAACTATGGCAGCAAATAAGCAGAATGCAACAAATAAAGCAGAGGCCCTTGAATCTCTCCAACTTAAAAGCGACTGAAATCTTTCCCCTTGCATTGCCAAATCACCAATAACCGTCTGAATCCTTCCTCCTATACTCCTCAGACGGTCATATCTCATTCGCACTAAATCAGATCCCTTTGAAGTCGGGAACGTATCAAATTCTTCATCCAAGTCATCTGGACCTACCGCATCAGCGTGAGAAAGCCGAATGTCCATGTGAGGAGGGTGTCTTGGTTTCCATCGGTAGCGCCAGATGCCAATAAAGAAGAGGTAAAGAAACAACGTCGGAAAAATGAGTTCAGGATAAAGGATTAGTATAACAAAGAGTATGTGAATAAGAATAGTTGTTATGGGATTTTTCCAGTGGCATATTTGATCAAACCATTTGCCTATAGCAATCACCCCTCCCATTACATTCATTATTCTCATGAAGTTTGCTTTAGCCTTTCTTACACTCCAAATGTGTGATCCAACGTCAAGCATATACTCAATGACCTCTCTCTTCAGTGGTGGCTCGGCTCGACCCAACCTTGTAGAGACTATTTGAATAGCCTGATACCTTAAGATATCCAACTGAGTTACAGACAGTGGATGAACATAATGCATTTTTGGTAACAATGGATACGTGTACTTGTGTAGCATGTTGAGATAAGACGTACACGAGAACCTCACGGCTAATTGAACTTCACCCATCTTTTTCACACCGGAAGGTTTCAAGACAACTAGAGGATATGAGTGTGTATAAACACGTTCTGTTTCAAGGGTCGAAAGCCTAATCCTAACCTTTCCAATGCACCCATCCTTTCCCCCTCCTTGTAAATGGCCATTATCAAACACCCCAATTGTAATCACAGTACACGGATCGAATACTTCCCATGTGTACTGTTCATTCCATCTAGGGGACGTACTATCGATGATTGTCCTTGTCCGGATCCATTTTGGACCGTATTTGGCTACACAATACGCATCACTAGTTCCCCTTCCATCTTTCGTCTTCATTGTTGAAAGGGCAGTGGCGCTTATTATTCCCAGCTCAAGAATTCCAATGCTGGATTTCCATAGCAGCTTTGAAGTCGGTCTGTAGTCACTGCTATAATAAGTAGACTCGTCCAATACGTGATAACCACCATCCAAACTGATCCTCATATGAATCTTACTAGCAAATTTAATCTCCTTCTTTTCCCCTTCGACGAAATGTTTCTCAAGATTATGCCACTTAGCCCCGACAGGCTTATTATCCAGCCTCCTCGGGACAGAGTTTAACAATATTAAACATTTTCCTAAGATCTCATCTTTGTTAGATGAAACTCTATCCTCCACAGTTATAACCAAAGGCTCCTCGAATGGTTCAGCAACGACAAATACCAAATCCTCATTCCATGCTGGATTCGCACTCTTCACAGGAGAAATCTTAGTTTTCAAAGCCTGATTTCCTAGAACGACCTTCACACAAACTTCAGGAGGTCTACTTTTATCACTTATAATCAAATCTTGACACTGGATTATATTCACTCGTAAATACCATAGCCTTGGAGAAAGATATACCTTTCCACGAATTCTTGAAATGCCCTCGCTCCCAACTGCTGCTGCATCAGAATGCCAAGCATCGGAAAACGCCTCATCTGCCTGAGTTCCTTTCCAAATGGCAAGCATAATTTCACCCTTCTTCAGTTTTTCCCCTTTCTTCTCTTCCAATTTATACCACTGCGGTGCCAAAGGACTATCTGGAGGAACTCGTCTAGGGATATCGACAAGATCAAAGGAAATCCTGCCAATGAAATCGTCTAACACGACATCCTTATCTTTCACAACCACTTCAACAGATGAAGCTTGAAGTTGATCCTGGGAAAAAGCAAAGACAAGATTCCACTCGGGATTCGACTTTTTTTCAAAATGTTTTGTGACTCCTTTGTAGTTACCTAGCTTGACTTCAACATAAGGATCACAAGAACCAGTAACGTCCTTTGCGGGTAATTCTTTTGCTTTAACAACCCGAACATACAGATATTCCATCTGTTCAACAAGATCATAGGCAGAAATGACCTTATCACCACCAACAATCACCCCTGAGCCAGCAATTTTTGGGGCCGTTGGCTTCAAAGCAAACTCTTCATTTACTGGAAACTTATGCATTTTGTTCTCTCTTTGTAGAGTGATCGATAAACAGGATTCAGTTTCTAATACCTTAAAACTTCAGAAGAATCAACTGTTGGTCTGCACAAGAATATTACAAAGTATTAGATGATTGGAAAAAAAAAAAAAAGCAAGTTGTAATCCTGTCCGCTGTACCTGTACTATCGAGTCATGTTCAGTACCATGCACTATGTTCAACAATCAGAATCTCCTGTACAGTCAATGCTATTGATCAATTTTCAAGAATCGGAGAAAAGAACCGCAAGAATCTCAGTTTGAACTTACATGACATTGAAACCAAATTGATACACATCATGGGGTGGCACGGATTTGGGGGCTGCTGCAGCTCACTACACCAAATCTGCCTTTCTATGACGGCAAACAGACAACGGAAAAAAATAATAAATAAATAAAATCTGTGCAAATCTTCTATGTTTGTGTGAGAGGGAGATGGGCTGATGACTTGCCTGAGGAGACAAACTGAAGAGGGTTGTTTTGAGTAGCCACAACTATATTTAGAAAATCAGTGCCATATTTTATAATAGAATTATTAGTTTTATAGGGCATGTGGGCTGTGAAAGTTGGAATAATAGGGAAAGAATTATAGAGTTGTTAAGAAACAGTCTTTAAGAATCTTGGTAAGCTACAATGACAATCAGAATAAAACCTACTGATTCTACCTTTTACAGTACAACGATTCTCTTATCTTCTTCTTACAGCATTTCATCAGTTGCACGTGTTGGTTTTGTTCAGTTGGTTGAACTTCTTTTTACATATTATTTCGACTAGACTGTCCCACTTCGTTCATCATCATCGATTTGTAAGAACAATGTGTGAACGAAAGATGTTATATCAAAACATATTATTGTGATTATTAAGGATCTAAGTCTTCTTAAGATGATGAACTATATAGCGAGATAGAAAAAAATTCATAGTCGTAATTTCTTTGTTAATGTGTGTAACGTATGCATCAGATTTGTTTTATGTAAAAAAATTGAAAGATGACAATAAGCCTAACTCCTTTCAAGTTGATATTCTAAAATCAAAAAAAAAAAAAAGCCCTTAAAAACTTGCATTTCATGGAGAATGTTTCTGAACTGGTTAATCAAATAAAAAAAATTACTTTGAAAGGATCCTAAAATAATGAAGAAGAGAAACTTCTTTTCTACAACGCTTTTGACACATATAAGAATTGGGATCCCTTCTTTTTTTTTTTTTTTAATTGTGTGTCAGAAGGTTTAAACTTTTAACATGATTTTGGTTTAATTTGGATTTAATTTCAACTTAATATTCAGTTACAAATTTTATTTGGAATACATAATTATGCTAGTATTATTATTATTATTGCTTAGTCCATTATCAAATTTGTATTAAATGTGATCACAAAGTATATGGGAAAAGTGTAGCCATGCAAACAAACTTGAGAATATGAGATATTACACTTTATACTTTTCTTAAAATTTGGGCAACTAGAAAAGCTCTTGCACATATAGCAAGAGAATTTTATAAGAAACTAATTATGTTTTACCATATAGTTGTAATAAATCATGTGGTTGAAACGTGTCATTAGTACGACGTGATATATACACAAAATAATCTAAGTATATTCCAATTTTTTTTTAAAAAAAATGAACTAGTCCTACTAAAAGCAAAAAGATCAGAATATATTACCCATTGAAAGTGTCAAATTAAGGCAGGGAGTTCATTTGTCTCTCTTTTTGAGGAAATTTCTTAAAAGGGATAGTTTAAGAAAATAAAAATAACTTTAAAAAAAAGGTTATTTACCAAAGGCCTTTCTTTAAGAAATTTCTCATAATTCGACACTTTTGTCCCCCTTACTTAAAATGATTATTTTCTCATTTGTTTTTCAAATGACACAAAAGTGCGAGAAGAGGGAGACAAGAGCAAGAGATGCAGGTTGCATCACAATCATCAACTCGACCAGAGGTCGAGAACGACGAGTAGTCAAGTAGTGCTCACTTTAGCAAAGGTTGAGTTTTCGAGTACATAGCATTACTCTATTTATTAAGAGTAAAATAGATATCCCGTAAAACTTTCAAGAATAAGGGAAAATTGTAGTCACGGTATCAAATCTTTCATTTAATAACAGACTTTGCCCAAACTTTCATTTGTATCATCCACGGTACCAAACCTATCAAAATGTAGCAGTCGGAGTCCAAATTGATGGAAATCTATTTGACCGTTAATTGACCGGAATAGTAAAAATTGACCAAATCTAATAAGGGCAAAATAGTAAGTTTACAATTTTAATATAAAATAATTATAATAATTAGAAAAAGAAAAAAAAAACTCTTCTTCTTCCTCAGATCTTAAAATTGTTACTCTGCAAAGGTTGTTTGTATGTAATAAATTTCAACTAAGTCAGTTCTTAAAACTGATAATGCCGATTTTTTATTTTCCTTTATCCAGATATGGAGCTTTACAATGAAGTATGCTTGCTGCAAACATGGGATTGTTATTGATATAGTGGGGTGGGGTGGGGTGGGGTGCAAGAAGAAGAAAAAGAATTTTTTTTTCTTTTTCTAATTATTATAAATATTTTATATAAAAATTATAAACTTACTATTTGCCCTTATTAGATTTGGTCAATTTTTATTATTCCGGTCAACTAACGGTCCCATTTGGAATCCAATCGCTACATTTTGAAATGTTTGGTATCGTGAGTGTCACAAATTAAAGGTTTGGACAAAGTCTATTACTAAATAAAAGGTTTAGTATTATGGCTAGAATTTTCCCCGAATAACAATGCTATTTTGATCAAAAAATAATCTCAAACGAATGTTATTTTTCATCCTGACCTTAATGAAAAAATGCCCTTTAAAAAAAAAAAAAAAAAATTCTCTTGCCCTTTTCACAATCTCTCGCAGTAATGCAAGTCCAGAAAAGAATACTCGTTCACAAGACAAATCTGAATATTTTGTTAAACAATCCAAAAATATCTCATGCGACACTGGAAATGCAAAAATGATTTCATTTTCATGAATGGTTTTTCAATTGGTCCATCTCCATAAATTTCTTGAAAAGAAAAATCCTTCCAATGGGACCAAAAGCAACCACTAGACTCAATCAATAGCGTGTAGTTTTAGTCTCTCATCAATAGTCTATACGTTCTTATGAAGAAATTGTCACTTTCCATTGACAGATAGAAAAATTATGAGAAAGAAATGTTGTTAGGTTTGGTTGGTTAAGAAACCAAGTTATTTTTTTCTCCATCCACTTGACATCTTATCTTCTAATTTTTTTTTAATATGATTGGATATTGTGTAATCTTTGTAGATAGTCTACCATTTCCACTTGAAACTGGAAAAATTGTGATGACAAAATGAGTACCAATTATGCAAGTATGCCAAGGGGTAAGGTGACACCCCAGCAGCCAGCCCCGGGCATCGAGGGCCCAGGCTGTACCCTGATTTCTTTTGGAAATTAAAGAAGCTCGACTGAAATGTGAAGGTTAAATACCTCGATCTACTAGGCGGATGATGGATGGAATGAGGGGCAACGCGCCATAAAATCTAAGAAGGCTGTACTGTTTGCTGTTGGTGTGGTAGCTTGGTTCTCCAAGTGCTCATTTCCATATAGATTGAAAACCATGGATACAACTTTTCTTCCTATTGCTATTATTCAGCACAAGTACATGCATTATTGAGCAATGTAACAGAAAAAATAATAAGTAAATTCCTTAATCTGAATCAGTTCCAACAAAATCATATAATAACATAAACTATCTTCATTATTGTATTCCTTAATCAGAATCCAAATCCATTATTTCTGCCCCAATCCCCTCTTTTAACAGCTTATCTGGGCAGGCCTTTTTTCCAGGATAGAAGGGCCGTACTAATTCTTCACTGCATCACCCATGAACAGTTGAACTTGAGAAGGTGAAGCTAAAACCTTTTCACTTGGACCGGTGCTCCTTGTCTCTTCCCAGATTCAAGCATTGCATCTAAAACAGCAATATCCCGGGCACCTTCAAGGTACGAGAGGCGTGGCTCAGCTTGGTAGCTTTGATCTTTCTGCTAATAGTCAAATACGGGACCAATGAAATGCACATAGAGATATGTGTGTATGCATATCAAGGGAAAAAAGGAATGAGGAACACGGATTATGTCGTAAATAGATATACAACCAAGGAGAAAATGTTACTTTATTCAAAAATATTTAAGTTTTTATACGTAATTTTAAAGGGAAAATTGCAGCACGGGCTCCAAATTTCGGCCAAATCGTCGCATAACAAATATGCCTCTAGGCACTAGCCCAAGTTGGGAAACAAGATTTAACTTCATAAAGTTGGATGTGCGAATGTCCCGTAAAGGGTCAACACAGATTTAAACATTTCATCATTGAGATCTAATTTTGTGACTATAATGAAAGGTTTTGGATCAACTTGCTCATTTTAAAAGGTTGGAGGCTTACTACTTAGACAACAGGTTGGGGAACAACTACTTAGACAACAGATTTAAACATTTCATCATTGAGATCTAATTTTGTGACTATAATGAAAGGTTTTGGATCAACTTGCTCATTTTAAAAGGTTGGACGCTTACTACTTAGACAACAGGTTGGGGAACAACTATACCACCTTCCCAAAGTTTTATAGGTATATTTTTATGAATATCAATGGCAGTTATGTTTGTTACTGGATGAAAGTAATACATTTAACAAATAAAAATGTTTCGCTACCCAGAAAAGGGGGAGTGCTAGGTAAAAGTGAAACTACTGGGAAAAGGGTAAATGCAGAGGTTAAACCAACTCAACTAGCATGATAATTAACTTTTGTAGTATCTATCTTTCAAATAGTAGAATTTCAAATAAAATTACTTGGAGAGGGAACGACCTTAAGGGTTACCGTTGAAATATCAGATAGAAAAGTCTTGAGCTCTTCAGTCACACCACAAAATGGGTAGAACCAGCTGCTGCTTTGCCCACCAGCAGTAAAAAGAGCAACCTACAAAAACATTTTTGATTTATCATATAACCAAGTGACCAAGTCTAGAATAGATTGTTTTCAAAATTTTAGGAGACTATAGAGGCAATTTACCGAGTAACCATGCTTCCCTTCTTTGTTTCCTCGTTCAACCTGTATTGTTCCTTTTAAGCCCACAACTCGCCAGAGTACCTATAGGAATCAAACAATCCAACTGATGCAAGTGTAATAGGCCTCCTTATATTATCCCATAGACAACTTAAATCATATTTGGCTAAGCTTAAAAATAAAAAGGAAAAGTTAGAGTGCATTTGATTTGTTGTTTTTAAGCTGTTTTTAGTTTTCAATTTTGCAAAATCACCAAAACTTGTTTGGTCTCGTATTTCTAAAAATGCATTTTTGAAAACAAGGTTATACTTATAACATAAAACTTATAACACATTTTTGACATTTTGAGTGAAAATTCTGAAAACACTCAAAACATGGAAAACAATTGTTTACATAAAATTTTAAAAATTATAAATTATAAAAAGCAAAAGTATAAAATTGTAAATAAAACTCAAAAAAATTTACAAAAATTCAAAAAAATATATATTCCAAAAATAATAATAATAATTGATCAATTTTAAAAAATTAAAAATTTTGAAAAAATAGAATCTAAAATTCTAAAAAAAATTAAAATTTTAAAACAATAAATTTCAAAAATAATATTTTTAAAAAATAAAAAATAAAGATTTGAAAAAATAAAATTATAAAAATTTTTGAAAATATAAATTGTAAAAAAATAAAAATAGTTCAAGCTCTCAATGATTATTTACATAAAAACAAGTCTACGTCACTAATTTTTATTTTTATTTCCTATATTTGGCCAACTCAATTTGTTATTTTTTTTTTTATTTTACTTTTGTAGCGAGAAAAAAATATGATAAGATTCACCAACTTTAAAATTAAGTGTAACTTGATAATATATTAACGTAAAATTATTTTATATCATTGAATAATCAAATTTCAGGAAATAAAATGTCATAAAATAATTTTTTAAAATTTCAAATTTAACGAGTTTTCTATTTTGAGAACAGTTTTTGAAAATGACAAAACAAATGCATTTTTAATAATCTTAAAACAGAAAACTAATAATTAACTCAAAGCTCCAAACATGTTGATCCAATGTTACCTTTCCATACTAAAGTGAAGAAAAATAAAAAGGTTACATATTTTGATAGTAACTTTACCATAGTATCAAAATAAGCCACTTGCTTATTTGCAATATTCACCAATAAAAAGAATTATTTATTTCGAAAACATAAGTAAACTTTCTAAGCTTAGCTGAACATAGGCCTGCCTGAAGATGTTAAAAGACATTCTAGGTACATCATACCTTGGGAGATCTTGATGATACCACCATCACGAAAACACCTGAACACCCATTCTCCAGTTGACTAAAGGAGACAAAAAAAATTTCACCAAAAGAAATATGTCAAAAGTTCAATTCTGACAAAAGAGATTACTAATAAGTCAAATCGTATGCTTAATTTTCTTACATAGTTGAGGAGATAATATCTGGAGGAGGCAAAGTTGTATCTATGTGAGACGTATTGGCTGACACTGATGTTATCTCGCATCCAACCATCTTTAGATTTGCAAGAGCAGAAAGAAGTAAATCAAAGCCAAAATATATGGCTGGAAACACATTAGCAATGAAGCATTAACAATGTAGGTGTTTCATTTCATCTAAAAGTTTAAACCGTTAAAAAGAGGACACATTTATTCAATTATATTTCATATTCAACGTATGCCCCCTTAAGTGCAAGCCTGATTTATTTTTCTAAAGGATTGTCAGGTGCACGGTTGTTATATAGGTGGTGGAAAAACTTGAACTCGGGACCTTTGTCACTATCATGTTGAACCACCTCACCCAGCCTGTTTAGATGTAAATTAATGCATTATATGCCAAGAACAGCAGCGTCATCAACCAAAAGGGAAATTTAGTGCTTTAAAGAACTTTGAGAATTGATATCTGTAGTTGTCTCTATTTTGACTCGTGTAATTTATCACACAAGGTGTACTAACGATTGTTCACTCTTCATATGCAAATCCAATTTTTTGTGTGTGTGTGTGTGTGAGAGAGAGAGAGAGAGAGAGTAGCACAGCCCATTTCTTTTGCAAACAGACATAAATTTAATACGTAACATGAATCAGAGGACTGACACTTTGAGATATGAACTCAAAAATTAATTTCTTTGAGTAGACAAAATTTCAGATACTTGTATGGTACTGCAGCGGAAGGTAGAAGATCAAGATGCTAGCTCTTGTGCCAGAATAATGCTAGTCCGAGCATAAAAGTTCATATGATTGTAAAAGAAACCACAAAATATGTTCAAATTAAAAAGAAGATAATTTACTTACCATTCTCAATCCTGCAATGAAATGTACCCCCATATCTAGAATGAAACCCCCCTGCAAAACATTTCAGTGCATTACCATGAAAGCTTGCTGGTTCGGTCAATTGAACTGGAAGAAAAGAAAAGTTGCTTAACAGAAAATACAAAAATAAATCATACTGCCCGATACACTTTATAGGAATAACATTGCATTACAAGTCTACTTCGTCAGTGTGTTAAGCTTGTACAAAAGTTCATCCGTGTGTCAACAGAAATTAACACTTGACCTCAAATGACCTAGCAATTTATATACAAATAGATATTTTTCACAGGTTCTTGTTGGTTCACAGAAAACAAGATAAGGAATTTATGGGATTAATATAGCGTTAAAGCTGACTTTGTCCACATGTTAAGCTGATACAGAGGAAGTACATCTCTGTGTCAATAGAAATGAACACTTGTGACGAGTGTGTTTTACTCACGAGTTTTATCCCATTTTTAACTTGATTATGAGTTAGATATTACGAGTAGTGAACGTTTTTAACGTGTTTATTAGTGTTGCTTTGTAGTAGCAGTGAGATAGTGCAAATCAGGGAAAGAAAAGAGAAAATAAGGCTATTGGCATGGATCAAGAAGAATAGAGAAACGAAAGGGCCAAAAGAGTCAAATCACAGAAAGAAGAGTGGCGCCCCGGGCGCCGAGGCACCACAAAGTCGAGAGAGGAAAGAGAAGTGTGGCACCTCGGCGGCACCTGTAGATGATAGAAATACCTTTTTAGGCCCAATTTTGAGCCCACAAGAAACCCTACAATTCACAAACATGGAGACGAGTATAAATACAAGTTATTGGCACTTTTATTGGGGGTTTCCACACATTGAAAGGGGGAGAATATAACTAGAGATTTAAGAGCGCAAATCAACTGAGAAAAATCAAGAAATTCAAGTTTTAAAGCATTGATTGGAAGAGGAAGAAGATCTTGGTGCAAGATTAATCTCTCTTTCTATATTTTTATTCAAAACCCGGTGATGTATTCAATAACGAATTTTTGTTTTTCTTCCGTTATGATGAGTAGCTAAATTTCATATTAGGGCGAACAATGTAATCTACTTGGACCTTTATTTCTTTTATTCAAGATTCTTGTTATTTTATCATAAATGTGTTGATTTTACTATGAGTTTAATGCATTGAATTACTTGATCACTAATTTGATGATTTTGTGATTTTTTTACGAATCGAAAGATGAGTTTGAAATTTAAACCACATAATAAAATCCATAAATTAGTACGTGTAAAGATACCTACACTAATTATTTCGATAATTATATGAATTTTTAGAACCAATATTTCATTTATCTAAGATTGATTCGCATATAGATATGGGATTGAATTAGTTAAATAGGTTCGATGAGAACTCGAGAGAGGTAAATTGAATACAATAGAAGAATTCGATCGAACATTAAATTAGATTTTAGAATCTTGATTTTAGAATTAAAAAATGATCAATAGGTGAAATAGTTCTGCCCTAATATTCATTGATTATTTGAATTCTCAATCAATCTTTGTGTGCATTTTAATTAATTTCAAGTGTCTAAACCAAAAATTCACAACAAAATATAATTCTTTGTTTGCTTTCATCAAATAGGAGTTGGAAAAATCTGATTAAATCCTAAAGTGTGGTCCTCGTGGGAACAATAATTCGGGCTCAAAAGATCCAGTATATTACTTGTTACGATATCGTACACTTGCGATAGAACGCAACAACTTGACTTTAACACCTTGTCCAAAATTGTTGATGGTACAAAATTGGACATTTTGAAGGAGAAAAATTGAAACTCTTGCATATTGTATTGTCCAAATTTGTCCAATACTATGAACAAAACAACCCCAAATGACTGAGTAATGCTATTATTACCAACGGTGCTAGACCTAGTTTTCATTATATGATAAGGACAATTAAAATTAATTAAATGAAAATTTGTGGAATCTATTTAATTGGAATCACCATGTAATGTCAACTAAAATACACCACCAGTGATAAATAACATTACTCAAATGATTTAGCATGTCTATTATAATTAAATATACATATAATATTTTTTCGTGGGTTAGCTTAGCAAACAAGCTAAATAATGGACTGTGGAAAGTTGTACTCACAGTGAAGTCACGTCTCCAAGAACTTGAGAAGTAAGGATTTGAACTATTCATAGAACCTTCAATAATGACTTGAACATTCATCACATCTCCAATTTCAGCCATCATTTTCTTGCTCTGTGACAAAAAATGTTGTCTAACAAGCACCATATAGAAAATTTATATCAAGTAACCGAAAAAAACAATTTTAGAAATACCTCCAAAAAAGCAGGTTCAAAACGATAATTTTCTGCAATCGCCCAAATAGGTCGACTAGGCAGGGTGGTGCCAAAGGAATTATAGGATGACAATGCAGTTTCCACCTCACTTATTGCTGAATGAGTTTCAACATACATAGTTCACACCACCCCAAAAAAACATAAACAGAGAAATAATCAAATAATGAACCAAGATGTGCTGATGCATACATGGTTACAATTTGTAGCATTGTGAAACTGCAGTTCTGGGGTTGCGGAACTTTTAAAGGGAAGATAACCAAGATGCAAATTAAAAGACGAGCAAAATGAACATAAATAGAATCAATTCCCATTGAGAGATGTTTGATTGATTCCGCAAGTGTACAGATCACAAGTAATAAAGTCGAATTTTTTTAGTACGAATATCGTTCCTACAAAGACTAACATTTACTATCAACTTTTATTCCAATTCTAGTTTCAATTTAAATTGATATAGTAACTAATTAACAAATATTATGTTTTAATTTTTATTTTTTTTTTGAAAGGTAATCAA
>CAIGRP010006599.1:0-10330 GCA_903798385.1 Fraxinus cuspidata
GCCTGAATCTAGTATCCACTCTTGATAAGGTGGACAGCTTACAGCCACATAAACTTCATCAATATTAGACTCATTATATGCCAGGGAAGCACCACCATCATCTCTAAACTTGTTTCTAGAGTCATTAAGCCTTTTAGGATACTCTTTAATAAAATGACATTCTTCAAGACAATAGAAACATTTTTTTCCTTTTGTCCTCACATTCATTTTACTTTTAAAATTGCTTTTCTTTTTGTGTCCTGGTTTCCTATTAAAATTAACATTCTTGGAATTAAANTACAGTTAGAGTTTCCCTACCATATCTTATGTGTGGACTTTTTTTCATTAAACTTTTTAAATGACTCCTATAATGAGTTTGATACCGATGACTCTAAAGTCAAATAACTTATGGGCTACCGATTTTAAGATACCAGTAAACTTAATTACTCGAGTCAAATAAGTTACGAAAAAAATATAAGATGTAACTCACAGTATTTATGTAATTCAATTTTTTTCTTTGAAGCACAAAAATAATTTGTCTTTCACGAGAATCTATTAGAGTTAGGTCAACCAGTTAAACATTATTCCATATCCAAAATCAACTCACCACATAAATAACATCCATCTCAATATCTTCGGTCAAAACCCATTCACAAAAGTTTAATGTAGAGTGCACATGATACATGTAATAATATATACCAAGTACTCCAAGTAAGTTTTAAATAAATTTAATGAAAACTTTATTCACTATTTATCAAATTTAATAGTACTTGATTCCAAAATAACATTTTCATTCAATATTAATTGAAAAATCTTTTTTCCTTTTTCATTATTTTTTTTCTTTTCAATTTTTTTACTTTTTCATTTAAAAATAATGAACATGCCAAAAGAAAAAATTTGAAATAACAAAAAATAAAAAATAAAAAAATAGAATGCATGTATGAATATGTATATATTATGAACAATTCAGATGCATGCACCTGAATATTCAATCGATGGGGTACACAAGTGCTCTTAACATTAAGAGTAATGCGAGCAATACTACAATTATCGTTACTTTGATAAGATATTTCACTTTTTTTTACCCAAATCTTCTTAAATGAAGATATAATCTTAGTCAATTGAATCATCAATTTAGTCAAGTGACTTACTTGATTAGTCAAAAATCTAATTTAAATAGTTAGATCTTCTTTGTTATTTCTAATCAACGGCTTAAGGCACTTAGGTCTAATGTGATTTGTCTTACCACAATGAAATGTGTTTTGGATTTTGAAAAATGTGATCTCTATAATGAAATAATAATTCTATACACCTTGGGACGTTGTATGTCTCTCGTTGCGAGTGGTCGGTCAGCTGCTCAAGCGCTTGACAAGCGGCAGCAATCCTGTTTTGAACGCTCAAACGCTTGGCCAGCAAGTGATATTTAATTTTATGTTTCTTGATTTTCTTGAATTTATTCGACTCCTTTTAGGACTCTACAAACCTCAAACTGTTTTGACTTAAATTACAACTTCATAAATTTTGACTTTAATTACAGCTCAAAAAACTCATGATTTTGAATACGGAAATTGCCAATTACAAATTTAGAAATTTCTAATTTGTTAAATTACAAATTTGGATCAACAGTCTCTTCATTTGGCATTCTGTGAAAAAAATCATTTATTTTAAAATCAAAATAAATACAACCTAACAATCTAGACAGAGGGTCAATTCCCAAAAGTTACTTCAACAACTTGTCAACTTGTTTCCAAAAATACATGAAAACAACAACACGTGAGAATAAGAGGACATTGACCATAAAAAAAAAAAAAATTCAATCATATAAAACAGTGCAAGTAACATATAGAATATTAATATTAATATTGACAAAACACTAAACACTATCAATATTAAGATTTCAGTCAAAAATCAATCAAAAATAAAAATGTATCAAACATCATGAAATTTTCAAATTTTCTCCCTATATGTCAAATATCAAATTTTCTCTCCCTAACTTATATACTCAACTCTTTGAAATAAATACTAATATTTCCCCCTTTTGTCACGAATAATAAAGGAACACTAACAAAATACTTATGAATAACAAGAGATAATGAGTGAAAACAAATATGTACATGCACAATTATTTGCTTATTTGTACGTGTATAATTCATAAACAGTGAGCTTTTTCCATCTAACTCATTTTAAATTTATATGGAGTAAATTGGATGAGCTATCTATATGTGAAAAGTGCCACTAAACTCCCCGTAAGCAAGTCTCAAAACTTTACATCAATGAGAAAGAACATGCAAAGAATCACTGGTGGATGAATATATTCCTCAAAGTATGAAGGCAAACCCAATCCTACTAAGACTTTTTGAATTAAAAGCTTATATTTAATTTTTCATTGCATACTTTTTCTCTCACCCCCTATCTGTGAGCATATATAATGTTTCTACCTTATTTACATACTTTTTTCATTACACTTTTTAAATGACCCCTATAGCGAGTTTTAGGCTGATGACTCCAAATTCAGGTGACTTATAGGACATCAGGTTTTAAGATACGTAGTAGGATTAATTACTTGAGTGAAATAGGCTACAAAAAAAGTATAAGATGTAAATCACAATGTTTATTTAATTCGTTTTTTCTTCAAAGCTCAATAATATTTTTTCTATTAGGAGAATATACTAGAGCTTAGATCAACTATTTAAAGACCATTCCATATTCAAAATCAACTATTTAAAGACCATTCCATATACCGATGCTAGTTGGATATCTAATGCAACAGAAAATAAATGTACTTCAAGTTAGGTCTTTACACTTGGAGAATATGCAGTTTTTTTTTTAAGTCTAAGAAACAAATAAACATCCATTACACACAAAATAATGGAGTCCAAGTTTGTAGCATTGACTGAAACACAGAAAGAGGCTGAGTGGCTTAGGGATCTACTTTATGAAATTCATTTATGATACGAAGGATATTGTTTTAATACCTCACAAGTTAAGTGACCTTAGCGCGAGCATATATTGAAGTATATAACGGAAAGTATAGACACGTGAGTCTAAAACGTGAATATCAGAGGAAATTAATTAAACACGGAGTAATCTCTCTCGCATGTGTAATAAAGTCAAGTGAGAACTTAGATGATCTATTAACTAAATCTCTAACAAGAGAATTAGTAAGATCGACATCGAGAAGGATAAGGTCGAAATTTCATGATTAAAAATCAACCAAAATAATTTATTTTTATACTATTTTTAACCCCATTCACACACAAAAAAATATTTTGCACGTAAATCTAAAAAAAAATTTCATTTTTAATCACACATTCTCCAAAAAAATCATTATTCAAAATATGATTTTTACACAACAATAGCCATCAAATAGAGGATAAGTATATCTAAGTACAAAAGGTAAGAACAAGTCATTTGATAAATGGATAGTTTCAGCACTATATATATATATTTTTAAATCATATCCTTGATAAATAGTGTTGCTAGTTGTTACTGTCATAGGGTTGAGTTTATTAAACTCTTAATGAGGTTCAGTACAAAGTTTAAGTATCTAAACGTAACAAAGATATTGGAAGAACTTCACCAATATAAACTCCAAGACAATGTCGCCTCACTTGAGAGTTAAGAGTTTTCGTTTTTAAAAGTTTATAAATAAGGCTAAGCGCAAGACCATAAACGTGCTAAGCAAGGAATATGTGAAACAAATTGAACACTACAAGTACTTTTTTGCATTTATTCACCCTTATCATCACAAGGAATAACTGGTTCAAAGTTATCATACTACCTGAAATTTCGATGATACCTTATGAAAATTTATACTATGATTAGATTCAAATCGAAAGATATCTACTCTTTATGCAGAAGTGTTTCTAGTTTAAATTTGGGACCAATATAATTTTTAACAAGTGGAAAATTGTTGTAATTTTACATAATTATATTGGGCCTAAATATTGGATGAATTTGGAAAGGAGAACAATTGGTCCTCAAAAATGAAATTTGTGTGAATATATGCCATGCATTCGCAAAACATCTTATTTGGAAACCTTAGACCTATTTACACGAACCATGTGTGCGCAGGGCTCATAACCATGTGCGCCCATGGTAGAAATCTGATTTCTTGATGGTTTTTATGGAAAATCATATCTTGTCATGAAAGTTTGGCACTTATTCGTGGAGTATGGATTTTAGACATAAAATCAACATTATACCATACTTCAGTGCATATACTTCAGTGCATAAAAATCAGATTTCCATTCTTCTTCGTTTAAAGACAGCTTCCAGAAATTCTCCATTTGTGTTCTTGTTCCTTAAAGAGTATTTCACTTCATTGTTTTATGCAAAACTCTTAGAGGCTTGTCATATCCTCTAAACTATTTGCCAAAAATCCTAAAAGCAATTCGAGAGGAGGCAAATATTTTTTTTAGGAAAGCGTGTTATATACGTATTTCGGGACTTATTTTGATATTCTTCATTTTTGTTCGTGTTTCCATTCTCCATCTACTCCTCTTCAATATTTCGAACAATAATTGTCCACCATAGAAAATTGAATTTGAGTAATAGTATCCCATGAGCTAGGCTTAGCCACAATTTAATGAGAGCCCAAGAACGTCGAGCCGATGGGTGACTTCAGTGGTGGATCCAGCACTCGGCAAACTCCAACGGCCGCGCGTGCTGGATCCGCCGGAAACTAATTTTTTTTTTTGACAATAGATAAATATTTTAGGTTATATAAATAATAATATATTTTCTTTTCAAACTTTTCTTGTAATTCAGCTGGTTAGAACTTGTATATTTATATTGGAAGTCCCGGTTTCAAATTTCCTCCCAATCAATTTATAGTGATATTTTTAGTTCTACAATTCTTACCAAAATTAAGGCAATAGGAAGGGCATTTGAACCTGTGACATCTCCTTAGGATTATTGAAAGCTTGACTATTATGACACTTGTTGAATTTTAACACTAAATTTACCACAATAATATATGTTATATTTTAACGCTATTAATGCAATTGTAAAAATTTGAACCGTGCTCTTTCTTTAAATTATATAAACTTGGACACAATATCATTTGACGAATATTGCCAATTTGTACAATAGAATTATATAATTTCAGTTTAAACAAAATAATTGTTATATTTAAATTTAAGACATTTTCTGATTTCCCACCCCTTTTTTATAAAAATACATTTTTCTCTCTTCTTTTCAAGCACGCATTTTTCAATAAAATAATATTACATGCAAATTCAAAACTTTTTCTTATTTTTAACCACACATTCTCCATCAAATCACCACTCTAAAATGCATTTTTTTGCAAAAATTGGCATCAAACGGGGCTTTTAATATTTTATATCTGCCAACGATCGACGGCCGCCCGTGCTCACTCAAAATCCTGATTCACCACTGAGTGACTCTGTCCATTGACACCTAGAAGTTGTGCTTCTTTTGAAATTTCAATATAAGTCCATACCTGTAAATGCAAATTAGTTTTTGCATATTTCTGAATGAAGTTTTTCCTTTCACAAAATTAATAATATTTAAGTAATGAAATCCACGTCAAAATATTAAGAACCGTCCGAACTAGTAACCGAAAAGTACTAAAGGTCAAACTGATGGTCAAGGACATTAAATAAATAGAAATATATTTCATCCTTCTATTTTATTTTTATTTTTTAAATAAACAGATGAAACCAACAAAACTGGACTAAATATCTAACCGACAATTTTCATTTTGTAACACTGGTATATAGCTGCATAGAAGATTAGTTCATTTGATCCCTATTGCCATTCACAAGCCTATTAAATAAATAAATTATTTGGCCCCCGTTTGACAACCATTTTTTTTTTTTTTGTATAGAATGAGTTTTTGGATTGCAAATTTTTGGAGGATGTATGGCTGAAAAGGAGAAAAAGTTTTGGATTGTGTGAATAATATTTTTATCTGAGAATGTGTGGTTAAAAATGAGTACGAGAAAAAAAGAGTTTTGAAAGAATGGTTGTCAAACAAGGGCTTAATTTTAGGTTCTTCGACTAAGCAAGATTATATGATAATTTGATTGTTTAAGAAAAAAATTACTATTAGCATAGAAATGAAATATGAAACAAGTTACTTTGCCATTAACAATTTGACACAAATTTTTCTCTTGCGCTATTCAACGTAGGCTTGAGCGTCGAGTGGGTCGATTCAAGTATTTCAATACTCGAAACCATCAATTATGTTTCGGGTATTTCGTAAATAGAACCATTAGGGTCCTTGTAGTTGTTGGAACCAAAGTCAAACCCAAACCGATTGAGTTCTATTCATAACATTTTTTTATATACATTTAGCAAACATTTCCATATGGGGCCTTTCGATACGTATACGTAACATACTACTACTCCACAATATTTTTATAACGGAAATCATCTTGCTAAGAAATCTTCAAAAATCTAAGAAATCCAACTGCATAACCCAAAATAGTGGAAACTAAAAATACAAAAAGAGGAAAAAAATTAAAACATCAAAAATAAATTACAGTTTAAGAGGAAATGATTTTTGATAATTAATCTTATTCGATCCATAAATGAGGCATGCTCGAATCTATAATTTATGTACAACACTTAAATTTCTTCTACTATAAAAAAATATTAATTAGATACATAACTGTTTTGTAGTTCAAGTATTGAACTTGCTGTATTTTGAGTAAAAACTTTTTTTAAAAAATTATATTTTAATAGAGAACCATGAAATCGAGATATTAAAAAGGTACACTATAACCCAAACTATGAATATATCAAGTTTAGTTTTCAGGCATTATAAAAAAAAAAAAAAAAATCAATCAAGTTTGTAAACAATACAATAAATATAAAGCTCGAATTGGAAAGACTACACGTTTTGGTTCATCAATTTACACCACAATCCTAATTTCAATTTTTTGTTTGATAAAAAGTCATTGCAAAGACATGTACTAACCTCTAAAATACAACAATCTAATGTAAGGCAAGAGAAAAAAAAAAGTAGGAGTTAGTTATGATTTCTTATGGTTAAAGTCTTGAGTTTTAAACAAATTAATAACCAAATTAGAATTTTTAGGTTTTGTATTTTTCTTTTCACTCCAAATGTCTGAAAAACCGAATCCTCTAACTAGTAAAATCCCATCTAGAATAGGTTTGACTAATCAAGTGAGTCAAATGACTAAATTGATGACTCCACTGAGTGAGATTACATTTTTCATCTAAAAAGATTTTGGTCAAAAAGAGTGAAATATCCGGTCAAAGTGATGTTAATCTTGGTATCCCTTGCCTCGCTCTTCATGTTAAGAGCACATGTGTACCTCATCGATTAAGTATTTAGTTGCATATATCTACGTTGTTCATGATATATACATATTCATCCATGGACTATATTGTTTTGTTTTCTATTTTTTGTTATTTCATTTTTTCCGTGTACATTATTTCTAAATGAAAAATAAAAATTTGAAAAGAAAAAAAATGATGAAAAAGGAAAAATGATTTTTCAATTAATATTGATTGAAATGTTATTTTTTGATTAAGTACTAGGAAAATTGATTAATAGTGAATAAAATTTTCATTAACCTTATTTAAAACTTATTTGGAGTACTTGATAAGGTTATTGCAAGTATTATTTGCACTGTACACTAAGCTTTTGTGAATGGGTTTTGATCGAGTGTGAGAGATTTGGGATATCAGTCATTTGTGTGGTTCTTTGAATTTAAATATGGAATTATCTTTCACTAGTTAACATAAACTATAGTATATTCTCCTTAAAGAAAAATTATTATTGTGCTTCAAAGAACAAATTCGAATTACATAAATATTGTGAGTTACATCTTATACTTTTTTCCATATCCTATTTGACTCGAGTAATGAAGTTTGTTGGGTATCTTATAACATAGTGCCATATAAGTCATTTGACTATAGAGTCATCAGGGTAAAGCTCCTTATAGAGGTCATTTAGAAAGCTTAACGAAAAAAAGTCTGTACACAAGATAGAAAAATTATATATGCTCACAGATTATGCAATGAAAAATTAAATATAAGCTTTTTAATTTAAAAGGTCTTCGTAGCACTGAGTTTGCCTTCATACTTTGAGGAATATATTCATTCACTTGTGATTCTTTGCATATTATTTCTCATTGAAATAAGGTTTTGACACTTGCTTATAGGAGTTCATGGCATTTTCACGCATGTGGGGAGCTTATACAATTTACTCCATATAGGTTTAAAATAAGTTACATAAAAAAAGTTCGCTGTTTATAAATTACACATGTATAAGAAAGCGAATAATTGTTTATGATGTTATATTTAAAAATTAATAAAAAACAGTTATCTCAAAAAAGAAAGATTTTTTTTTTTATGCTCTCATCACATATTTTGCATAATTATACATGTGCATATTTGTTTTCACTCATTTTTTTTTTATGCTCTCATCACATATTTTGCATAATTATACATGTGCATATTTGTTTTCACTCATTCTCTATGTGTTATTTATGAGGATTTTGCTAGTCTTCTTTTGTTATTCGCGACAAAATGGAGACAAATTATTATTTATTTCAGAGAGTTGAGTATATGAGTTAGGGAAAGAAAATTTCAAAATTTGAATTTGATATTTGACTTAGAGGGAGAAAATTTGAAAAATTCATGATGTTTGACATATTTTTTTATTTTTAATATTTTTTGATTGATTTTGGGTTGGAATCATAATAATATAATATTGATATTGTGTTTGGTGTTTTGTTATTATTAATATTAATATTAATATTCTACATTTTATTTTTTAGGTTATTTGTGCACGTAGTATTTCATGGTTTGATATTACATATGTATTACTTGCATTGTTTTATATAATTTAGTTAATTTTTTTATATTGTCAATTTCCTATTTCTTCTCACGTGGTGTTGTTTTTTCCATGTGTTCCTAGAAACATGTTGATAAGTTGTTGAAGAAACTTTTGCGAATTAATTCTTTGAGTAGATAGTTGTTAGGTTGTTTGATTTTGACTTTGACTTTGAAATAAATGATTTTGTCACGGAATGCCAAATGGGGAGATTGTTAGGTCCAAATTTATAATTAGCAAATGAGCAATTTTTAAATTTGTAATTGACAATTTTCGTATTAAAAATCATGGGTTATTTGAGTTGTAATTAAATTCAAAATAGGGGTTATTGAGTTGTAATTTAAGTCGAAATAGTTTGGGGTTGGTATAGTTCTAAAAGGAGTTGAAGAAAGTCAAGAAAGGAAAAAAGATCGCTCATTGGTCGTGCGTTCGAGCACTCAAAACATGAAGGATGCCGTTCGTCGGGCGCTTGAGCGGTGGACCGACCACTCGCTGAGACGTACATGTCATACAATGTCCCGAGGTGTGTTGAATCATTATTTCATTATAGAGATCACATTATTCAAAATCCAAAACACCTTTCATTGTGGTAAGTTACATTAGACCTAAGTGCATTAAACCCTTAATTAAGACAACAAACAAGATTTAACTACTCATGTTAGATTCTTAATTAATCAAGTGAGTCACTTGACTAAATTGATGATTGACTAAGATTACGTCCTCACCTAAGAAGATTTGGGTCAAAAAGAGTGAAATATCAAGTCAAGGAGATGCTAATTGTGGTATTGCTCGCGTTACTCTTTATGATAAGAGCACATGTGTACCTCATTAATTAGATATTTAGATGTAAGCATTTGCATTGTTCATAATATATATGTATTCATGCATGAACTCTATTTTTTTTTTTTTTTTTATTTCATGTTTTTGAGTGTTCATTATTTTTAAATGGAAATTGAAAATTTGAAAATGAAAAAAATTAAGAAAAGGAAAATTGTAATCCAAAACTTTTGGTTTTCTTTAAGTAACCAAGAACTCTCTCAATAGCTTTCAAATGTTCCGAACTTGGAGTTTACCGAGATTTCAATTTCTTTGCAGAACAATAAAATGTAGAATTCTTTAATAAACGAAGTATTGGAACATAAATAAACTTAAATTTAAATCATAAAATCGTATTTTTAAAAAAATAACTACGTTCTTACTTAGTATCTTTCGCAAGTCGAAATTCCTTGGCAGTCCCCTGCAACATTCGTTATAGTAAGAGTGAGTATTTTAAAAAAAATACCCAGTAAGATATGTGCAGTTCCCATACGCAATTAGATAACCATAACGTAGACAATTCATACCACATTTCTCATTATAGATTATACCGGTGACCAAGCGAGGTACCCATCATTTCTCATTTTGAATTCCCGATCACATATCGTTAGGTCGAACCCGAAAGCCCACCGACAATTCATGCATAAATTACTAGCAAAAATATCTTACCTTGATTAATCGAACGAGTTTTTGATAATAAAA
>CAIGRP010006602.1:0-14216 GCA_903798385.1 Fraxinus cuspidata
TTGAATATTTTATTTTTATTTATTGATTTATTGTTGAATTTAAGTTAACAATTTTAGTTACATAACTCTTTTAAATGAAAAAATGAATTGTCTGCTATGACTTAGGGGCCCAAATTTGAAGTTCGTCTCAGACCTCGTGAAACACAGGTCCGTCCCTGCTCACCACCATCTGTTCCAGTTCTCAATTCTTTGATCCATCTCATCAGTTAAACTATTTTCTACCAAAAAAATCCACACATGAATCCAATCCACAATAATCTTTTAGAAGGGACATTTGATTGGGTGGTCTCTTGAAAGTGCTTTAAATCGAGGAACCGGGATGGTGAATAGATTGTTTGCACTTTCTTAAATTATTTATTTTGACCCTCTCACGTGGAGTTAACCGCTCAACTAAAAGATTTGGATGGTATGGAAGTCTTTTGCACTAAAAGGATTTTTCGTCAAAATGAAAGAACACGGAAGTATTTTGTAATAAGGATATGGATAGAGGGTTGCCCTAATCTCCCTTAAATTTTTTATGGTTTTGACTTTCTAGTTTCAACTTTAAATTTTGTGAAATTTGCATGCGAATTTCGTATTCATGTTGATTGTTAAACATATTTATCGTTCAAATTACAGTTGCCTTAATCAGAATGGTGAATATTTTTATTTTACATAAACTTATTACGTTAAATTGAAAATGATTATAATCGATAACAATTATGTTACACTAAATTGAACAAAATTGAGTATATGATAGTTAACAAATTTTGTTAGGTCTGAACATTTTAACTGGAATCGATCCTCCTGAACTAAAACAGAACCTTAATTGGAGATTCTAGTCCGGTTCCCAAAAAATAAATTAGGAATCGGAATCGAGAATCAATAACCAACTGGGTTCGGTTTGGTTCTTAGGTCCTAAACTATAACCTTGAATATCCAAATGGAAACAACTTTTTATATTATTTTTTATTTACATTTTATAGGATGGGTAAAAAAAATTACAAAACATAAAAATTCTAATTTGGGTAGTAATTAATCTAAAAATCTATACTCTAAACCTAAGAAGTCAAGATTGGTTCATACTCTTTTATCTCTCGCTTCAAGATTGTTTCATTCAAACTAGGTTGTGATATAAATTGATGAATCAAATCGTTCATTCTTTGCAATTTGAGGTTTTTACTTTCTTGCATTGCTTACAAGCTTAAGTGACTTTTTAATTTTTATAATGTATAACAATTGAACTTGATATATTCAAAGTTTGGAATGTGGTGTACTTTTCTTGTTATTTTGAGTTCATGATTTTTTTTTTTTTGAGAAATATAATTTTTCCTTTTTATTCAAATAGAGGGAGTTTTATATTTGTACTGAAATTTCTTGATACGATATAGTTATATATCTAATTAGTGTTTTTTTTATGTCAATTCGTTTTAAGAGTAGAAGAAATTATACATTGTTCATATTTAAATTATAGGCTCTAGCATACCTCACTTATGGATCGTATATGATTTATTAAAAAAAAAAATTCTTCTCAAATTTGATGTATTTATGTTCTTTTCGTGATTTTTTCTTTCTACTATTTTGCCTATTAAAGATTTTTTAACAAAATTTTCTCCCTCGTACAAATATTGTTGAGTGGTACCGTGTTAGGTATATATACTAAAAGGATTATATGAAAATATTTATTAAATGTATATAAAATTTTTTTATGGATAGAATTAAATCGGAATTGAAACCGACAATTCGAGTTTGCGTTTGATTCCAATAATTACAATGTCTTGAATAGTTTCATTTACGAAATGTTAAAAATATAATCAATGATTTTGAGCATTGAAATGTTCGAACGGATCCACCCGACGTTCAAGCTAAAATTTTATCACGTCTCTTCTCTATAAAATCTACCCGACGCCCAAACCTAAATTAGGGGCTCAAGTAGTTCCTATATTTGTCCAAATAGCTTTATTTTTGTCCATTTGCTTGATGTCATAGGCTCTACAATCAAGGATATGATTTCCTTGGAATAAAGTTTTGTGGACCATACAAATTAAATAATTGAATCTGTCACATATCAGCGATTGGTGGACATTCGTCTGGCCTAAACAGCTAGGATTAAAAAGTGTCCAGAATTTTGTGGAGTGTCTCGTACACATTTTTGTTATAGCAATTAATAACTACTCAATGACGCAGAACTGTCATTTACATGTGAAAATTGAATTGAGACCCCAGCTACTTGTCCCTGCCATCATTATTTAAAAATTCTTTATTCCACGTATTTAAACCCTTCTTATTATTATTTTCTAATTCTTTCTTTTTTTACATATTTATTTTTAATCGTACATTCACAAAATAAATATTCTACACTTAAATTTAATTTTTTCCTACTTTTTAACTATACATTCTCTTTAAAATCAATATTTAAAATATTATTTTTTTGAAAATAATGGCCACCAAACATGAGTTTATTTCAATCATACATTCACACGATAAAATATTTTGCACCTAAATTCAAAATTTTTTTCAACATTATATATATATAATGATTACCGAGGGCACATGAACATGGGGGTCCATTTCACTGTAGTAATATATTGTTATGACCATTGGCAAGCATAACATTGGCTTAGGGCACTTTTTGTACATCCTGCCCTCGTCAAAAAGGGTTAATTTAATTGTACAATTAATTTGACAATTAATGAGTTGTTAAGATTTGTGCCGTTTTAAAAAATAGTTTTTGAATAGATGGATGTAATGTCTGTCAAGTGTAAAATTGTAAAGAAAGTTATTCAAGTAGCTTGACTCCGTAAAAAAATATGATTTTGTTTTGTGGTTGTTTATTTTATTTTTTTCGTTAGTTTGTGAGGATATTCAAGTGTTTTTCAAGAGTTTGTTTTCGCATATCGAGAGGTTGAACTATGTTGTTCATTGTTTTGTAGATCGAGTCGGACAATATGAGTAAAGAATAATAGATTGCCTGACCAAACAAGAAAGAATTCTATTTTTAGACAAACTCAAAATAAACTGAGATGTGCAGTGACCTAGATACAACCTATTAATACATTCATGTTCATATAATCATTGATTAAGTGCATATCCATCTAGCAAAGTATAACTGCATTGAGTCTATATTTGATTTGAAATGGCATAATACTAGACAACGTTAAAGGAGAAATGTTAAACATATGGTGTGGTTCAATCTCATCGACTACATGCTTTGTGTAAGTTCATTACACGCTAAAAAACACGTGGCCGAACACCCCAAATGGTTATCCGTTCATGCAAATATAAGAATAGAATTCAAAGTCCTTCAAAATCAATTCCAACCTTTCATCTGGTTGCAAAATTATCTCTCTCTCTCTTTCTCACATTAAATTTTAACTTTTCTCTTTCCTCGATCTAGTGTACAACCCGGCAAAGCAATCGTGCCATAAATGATAAACAAGTTCAATGTTTTATTGGACCTTTGTTGGAATGTAATAAATAAACACACTGATTAGGTTTCTAAACATAAACCTTCCAACTCTTAAGCTGTCCCCCGAGTTTTGAAAGCTATATTTTGTGGATTAAATTGAATAGGACAGGAAGTCATGTTCAATTATAATTAATGAGTTTGGGTTGACAATTCATACTCTCTACTGAAATAGACTTGATTCCCTCCCATGGTATCTCCAAACACGCCCTAAAAAGCGGATACAAGGGTTTGATGTCTAATGTTAGATTTTGTTTGCAACTGCACAAGTTGCTCAACTTTGATGCTTATCTTTTCTACTCTACTTGATTTAAATTATTTGTTATAGGATTAGCATAGTTTATATTAGATGTTAATCAAAATTGTTTAAACACGGATGGTTAACTTTTTAAATAAATGTCTACAATTTACAATTATTATTACAGTTATATTCCCACATTTTTTGATTGCATTCTTATTCTCAATCTTCCATATAGCATATATGGTCATTGGTGATGATTTTTTTTTTCCAAATAGTCTATTAACATGCTTTATAATGATGTGCAAATATTTTGTTGTACTTCTGTATTTGTTGATTTTTTACTTATTTAAATCTTTGAGGGGTAAATAAGTTTTTTAAGTCCTCATAACGGATTCGTGAATAGAATCAACGACAATATGTGCTAATTAATAATACGACAAATAAGTTTGGGCATAAATAAGACAATGAACAGAGTCTGAAAACTTCTTGTACATTTCAAAAGTGGTGAAATAAAAGATAATTTTGATGACAATATTACCAGCCTTTCAACGTTTTGACTATGACACCGGGATGAAGGTTGTCTTCAAGCAAAAGTAGTTGAGAAATTGACATATTTGTAATTATTTTCAAGCAATAATTAATAGTAGTATATTTAGAATTGTCATTGCTAGGCTTTCATTTCATCTCTAATGCTCGAAAAAATTGTGATAAACACGTTCTCCTCTTTAAAGAAGTCGCAATTTGAGTTCCCTCCATGCTTTTTAAACATTTTTGTCTTCCAAGATGACATGGAGTATTATAAAAGCTAAGATTGGTCCTCACAAATTTTAATGCTTTGTTTGGCATGAATTTTGCACCCCCTAACTAGGGGTGGCAATTGGGCCACTCGGCTCTTTTGGGCTCGACTCATGGGCCGCTCGAGCTCGTCTAAGAATGAGTCTGGGGTCGAGCCGAGTGCAAAACAGTTTGGCAAGTCCAATTGGGCTCGGTTAGCTCTCGATTATGTGACAATTGATCATTTTTTAAAAATGTTTGTGATCATTCATGACATAAATTTTTTATTTATATTTTTTCTTTTATAAATACCCCATTTTCCAATTCATTTTTTCACATCACAACTCTACATTCTAAATTCCTCAATCTTTAAACTTTAATTTTCATACGATTGGTTCATTGCTTCATCTATTATCTATATTCTATTTCTACCAATTTTTTTTTTTCTTATTGTGCAATTAACATACAACATGTTCTCTAGATACTTCATCTATATTCTACTTCTAAGTTCTATCAATTTCTTCTTTTACCAAATGGATCACAATAATTATTTGAAAAATATTAAGGATATGTTTGGTGTGACTCTAACACACTACAAAGTGTAGATCCCGATTTGTCTCCCATGTTTGATAACGATTTCAGTAGTATTATAGATATCCCAATTTACACTGATTTGGGGGAGGAAAATGTGCATGGGAGTACTGATCCAATTAACTTGGATGACATTGAGGATGAAGAAGAGAGACTTCATATAGTAGGTTCATCGGTAATCCAAGAACAGTTCGTAACAAGTGTTGAGTAAACGATTAGCATAGTGGATAGTGAACAGTTCATCTAAGTTCATACAAAATTATATTTAGTCAATGTACGTAGTAATTACTAGAAACACTTTTCGTTTTAGTTCTATTGCTTATTTTCATAAAAAAAAAGGAAGTTACTAATATATTATTTACTTAAATATGATGGTGTTTTGTCTTTTACGTATGACTAATAGGAGGGTATTAATAGAAATTTTACATAGCCGCAACTGCTCAATATATAAATCCATTATGGATAATGCATAAAATAAATATTACTTTTAAATTAATTGAATTTCCTCACAATGTTAATAATATTTTTAATACTATAATGGGTATTATTAAAGAGTATCGTTGTAAGAGTAATATTGATAGATTTATATCTGAAAATGGGTCGATTAATAAAGCGGTAATTGATAAATTATCTTGGGTTAATCCCGATTTTGGTGGTATTCTTTTTAATGCCCGTTTTGTTTGTCAAATGTTTAATTTAATTATTCAATAAGGGTTAAAACATATTAGCAATCAGATGGACAAAATTAGGAACACACTAGTGTTTATTAAAATATGACCCGGTAAAAAACAAGCTTTTGAAAAAAATTGTAACGAATGTGAAATGGAGGGCAAAAAATTTATCACCGACCTTCGGCTATAAAGGTCAATATTGAATCTCCAACTTTCTTGGAAATGATTCATGGAGATATATGTGGGCCAATACACCCACCATGTACACTATTTCGTTATTTTATGGTATTAATTGATTCTTCTACTAGATGGTCACATATTTGCTTACTTTCTACTAGAAATGTAGCTTTTGCTAGACTATTTGTTCAAATCATAAAATTACGTGTGCAATTCCCCGATTACTCAATCAAGACTATTCCTCTTGACAATGCTGGTGAATTTAGATCATAAGCATTCGATGATTATTGTATGTCAATTGTGATTGTTGTTGTACATTCGGTTGCGCATGTCCATACATAAAATGGTTAGATGAGTCATTTATTAAATGTCCACAACTTATTGCTAGACTATTAATTATAAAAACAATACTCCCAGCTTCTGTTTGGAGTCATGCCATATTGCATGCTGCGTCATTGGTCCGTATCAAACCAACTGCATATTATCAATATTCACATTTGCAACTAGTATTTGGTCATGAACATAATATTTCTTACCTACGGATTTTTGGTTTTACTGTTCAAGTCTCTATTTCACCCCCCACGAAGGACTAAAATGGGTCCTCAATGAAAACTAGGAATTTATATGGGTTTTGATTCACATATACAGAAAAAAGCTTAAAACGATTTTATATTAATAATGCACATCAATTGGCATCACCTATGATTGTTCGATCACTTGATGTAAAAAATAATCATTTTCGTCCACTTGAAGATAGAGAAAAGATTCTTGGTGCTGAAAGTATCATATTTTAGTGCAATTGGAAGACATAACTTTTTCTGTAAATCTCCTTACAAGATATATCTCTACACCAACACAAAGACACTGGAATGGTGTTAAACATATTTTTCGTTTTCTAAAGGGTACTATTGTTTTGGTTTTATTTTATTCTCAAAAGTCGGGATCTGCTTTAGTAGGATATGCAAATGCATGTTATCTTTCTGACCCACATAAAGTTAAATCACAAATAGGATACGTGTTTACACATGAAGGAACAACTATATCATGGAGATCTGTAAAGCAATCATTGACAGCAACATCCTCAAATCATTCTAAAATTATTGCAATACATGAAACAGGCCGAGAATGTGTATAGTAGAGGAACATGACACATCATATCCAAGTATCATGCGGATTAATTTTAACAAAAGAGAGTCCAACAATTTTGTATAAAGATAATACTGCTTGTATTGCACAACTCAAAGGATGTTATATCAAAGGTAACATGACGAAGCATATTTCTCCAAAATTCTTTCATACACACGAGTTTCAGAAAAATGGCGACATCAATACTCAACAAATACATTCAAGTGACAATGTGACTGATTTATTTACAAAAACACTGCCAACATCTACATTCATAAAATTGGTTCACAACATTAGAATGCGTCGACTCAAATATTTTCAGTAATCAACATCAGGGGGAGTAGCTGTACTCTTTTTCCTTCGCTTAGGTTTTATCCCACTGGGTTTTNAAAACACTGCCAACATCTACATTTATAAAATTGGTTCACAACATTAGAATGCGTCGACTCAAATATTTTCAGTAATCAACATCAGGGGGAGTAGCTGTACTCTTTTTCCTTCGCTTAGGTTTTATCCCACTGGGTTTTCCTAGCAATGTTTTAATTATGCATCATTTATCTTTAATACTCCAAAATAACTGTACTATTTTTCCTTCGTTTGTTCTTTTTATCCCATTAGATTTTTATCAAACAAGGTTTTAATGAGGCAAATATTTTTTAATGTGTTATTTAAGGGGGAGTGTTGTAAATGGTAAGTTACTGATGAATGATAATTGTACCTCTGCAGCTCTAGATTTTATTACAATATGTATCTATATTCCTTCCCTATAAATATATGGCTTTGGTTTTCATTATAATACACACAAAAGTCTATTGACTTTTATTCTCTCTTCTCTTTTTCTCTCTTTTCACAACAATTTTCAATATTCCAGAAGAATATTGATATATTGCTCTTGAAGAAGTAATAGCAAAATACAATGTACTCCTGAAGTAACACATGTTTCAAAGAACATATTATTTTAAATTAGTGTTTATCCCTGAAGAAAAACACAACTTATATCATGTTGGAGAAAACTTTTTTCACCTTTCACGCCTCGAATGTGCTCCTACAACAGCAATATCGTGAGCGTGATTTCAAAAGGTATTCAGAACTCATATCTTACCTGCTTGTGGATGAACAAAATAATGAACTACCAATGGAGAATCACGAGTTACGTCCAACTAATCTGTACCATTGTCTAAAGCAAATGGTATTGCATTGCCTCAATCAAATACAATATCAAGACAATGACGTGCACGTGGAATAAATCATGGACGAAATAATCAACAAAATTATCAGCAACGAAGCAATAATTTCAAAAGGCACAAAATAAACGAAAGTAGCACATCCAAAAATAAGCATAAAGAAAGTCCCTTTAGATGTGGAATGAGAGGGCATTGGACACGTACCTGTCATACGGCAAAACACATTGTAAATCTCTAACAAAAATCAATTAAGGGAAATGTGAACAAAAATTTTGATTTCTTCGATTTCTTTGCTGATCCAAATGGAAATATTGATCATTTCATTGGAGGTGGTGTGATGGAAGATATAGATTAATTTACTTTCTAGTATTTTCTTTCGTTTTAGAAATTCAATTTGAAATATGTTCTTATTTTTTGCAAAAAAAAATAAAACTTTATTTTGCACCGTTAATTTCATAATATTGAATTATGTTTACTCTTTTAAATTTAAATTCAAGTTTTTTTCAAAATATATATGTTTTCTTATAGATTATAATGGATTGTCAAGATATTTGTTTGATTGATAGTGCAACTATACATGCTATTTTTCAAAACAAAAAATATTTTTTGGACTTAACTTTAGCAAAAATTAATATTAATACGTGCATCAAATATTGTTGAATGCTCAAAAAGAGCTTGTATTATTTTATCAAATAATACAAAATTATATATTGAAGATGCACTTTATTCTAGTAAATTCAGAAAAAATTTGTTTAGTTTTAAAGATATCTGCAACAATAAATATCATATTTAGATGATGTAAGAGAATAATGTTGAATATTTTTACATAACTTCTTTTATATATGGCCAAAAATAGATAAAAGAAAATTTTTATACACTCCCATCTGGCATGTATTATACATTTATAAAAATGGTCGAATCAAATATTATCACGAACCAAAAGTTTGTTGATCCAAAAAAAATTATAC
Organism: Fraxinus cuspidata; assembly: GCA_903798385.1. Taxonomy (NCBI): domain Eukaryota; kingdom Viridiplantae; phylum Streptophyta; class Magnoliopsida; order Lamiales; family Oleaceae; genus Fraxinus; species Fraxinus cuspidata. Next base: position 9,177 of record CAIGRP010006602.1, read on the forward strand.
TTTGGCATTATCGATTTGGACATCCAGTAACTATAATGACCCGTCGAATAATAAACAACTCATATAGACATCTTTTAAAAAATTAGAAGATTCTTTTACCTAATGGTTAACTATATGTAATTTGTTTGCAAAACAATTTAGTCATTGGACATTCGACTACAAATGTCAATATCAAATCTCCAATTTTTTTGGAAATAATTCATGCAGATATATGTTGGCCAATACACCCACCATGTGAAGCCATTTCGTTATTTTATGATATTAATTGATTCATCTACTAGATGGTGATATCCGCCCATATGTTGTCATAAAGAAAATAAATATTGGATTTGCAATTGTGACAGTTTGTATTGATGATTTAAATTTAATTGGAACTTTTGAAGAGCTCGACAAAATTACAAATTATTTAAAAAATGAATTTGAGATGAAAGATTTAGGAAAAATCAAATTGTATCTTGGGTTAAGGATTGAACATTTTCCAAAAGGATTGTTTGTTCATCAATCTACGTATACAAAAAAAAAAGTCTTAAAAAGCTTTTATATGGATAATACATATCTATTGGCATCACCTATAATTGTTCAATCACTTGATGTGAAAAAGGATCATTTTCGTCCCCTTGAAGATGGAGAAAAGATTTTTGGTCCTGAAGTACCATATCTTAGTGCAATTGGACCATTAACTTATCTTCCACACTGTACTCGACTCGACATAACTATTTAGTAAATTTTCTTGCAAGATATAGCTCTACACTAATACAAAGACATTTGAATGACGTTAAACATATTTTTCATTACTTATAGGGTACTATTGATTTGTGATATTCTCAAAAGTCGGGATCTGTTTTAGTAGGATATGTAGATACATGTTATTTCTTTGACTCACAGAAAGCTAAATCAAAAACATGATACGTATCTACATGTGGAGGAACAACTATATCAAGGAGATTTGTGAAGTAATCCTTGACAGCAACATCCTTAAATCATTTTGAAATTATTGCAATCCATGAAGTAGGTCGAGAATGTGTATAGTTGAGGAACCTGACCCATCATATCCAAGCATCATGCAGATTAATTTTAACAAAAGATAGTCCAACAATTTTGTATGTAGCAATGCTTCTTGTATTGCACAACTCAAAAGAGGTTCTATCAAATGTGACAAGACGAAGCATATTTCTCCAAAATTCTCTCATACACATGAGTTTCAGAAGAATGACGACATCGATGTTCAATAAATTCGTTCAAGTGATAATGTAGTTAATTCATTTACAAAAGTACTGCCAACATCTACATTCAAAAAATTAGTTCACAAAATTGGAATGCGTCGACTCAAAGATTTTCAGTGATCAATTTCAGGGGGAGTAGCCGTACTCTTTTTCCTTTGCTTAGTTTTTATCTCACTGGGTTTTCCTAACAAAGTTTTAATAAGACATTATTTATATTTAATACTCTAAAATAATTGTACTCTTTTTCTTTCGTTTGATTTTTTTGTCCCATTGAATTTTTATCAAACAAAGTTTTAACGAGACAAATATTTTGTAATGTGTCATTCAATGTAGAGTGTTGTAAATGATAAATTTATTAATAAATGACAATTGTACCCAAATTATGCCCTATATTTATAGGGCTTTGGTTCTCATTATAATATACACAAATTTATTGACTTTTATTCTCTCTTCACGTTCTCTCTCTTTTCACAACAAGTATCTGTATTAGTATTATCAAAAGTGAAACTACGAATCTTATCAACAAATACAAATAATCAAAGTATGTCCACTAAAATATTGAAAATATTATGTGCGTTGTGTGAAAATTCAGTGACCTTAAATTCAATTTTTTTTATTTTTTATTTTTAATAATGATTCAAAACTTATCAATGTAATGGATCGTAGTGCAAATATATACTTTATGGTTTTTTGGAGACCACCTATCAAAAGTAAACGAAATGACACCTCTATAATTTCTTAAATCATTAATATTTTTTTATTTTTTGATATCGTACAAATTTAGAGAATCATTATGAAGTGTACATCTACTAATTGATTTGTCCTCAATTGAAGACATGTTTGTATAAATTTTGTCAAGTGCACACTTTTTACTATGAATTGCGGCATCTCGGGACTGGCTATAAGCATTACTATATCTTCCCACTTTGTTTCTGGATTCATTTGCAAGAACTGCTTCAGAAAGTCTATCATGGCCTGAATCAAATTGAAGTTGAGCATGCTTACTGTCAACTGTCCCAACAAAAACAAGGCATTTTTCGTAATGCATGTTCTACTGGATAGTGTCGTAGTGTCAATTTTTGGTTTTCAATTAATGTCCTTTTTCATAGTAATTGCAATGCACTTTCATAATATGCTCACCACCTCAATTGTCTTCTTTCTAATAAAGTGTTTCCGACATTTAGAAGTAGGCTCGCGAGATTTTTTTCTCGTCTCTTTGTAGAGACTATTTCTTCCAACTTGGCATTAGACTTGAAGGCTGTCGATTCGGTATTGCAGACATTTTCTATATTTGGAGGATCGCAAACTTGAAAAAAAATGGTAGATAGGAGCATTAGAACTATTGAAAAATAGAAATAAATAATAGATTGGTACAAGGAAAGCTGGAATTGAAGGAATATCTAGAAATAAGAGTAATTGTATAATAATTGAGATTAATTATCAACTAGTACAATTATAGCTCATATTACCGCATAATAATATGGGCCACATTGATGTCACATGTCCCATTCACATGCACTCCCAAAAATTATCATTTTACCCTTTCGTAAAGAAGTGCAAATGAAACACAAATATCACATCGCCGTCACATCTCTCTTCAATCCCAATTCTAATATGGAAAGAATTCCTTTTTCTAAGTTCTACTCTTAATTGCATTATTTCCTCAACACTTTTAATTGCCAAATGAATCATTTCTAGCCATTTATCTTGTTTCCTTTTCCAATTCAATTATGCCATAACTATTTAGAAATCTGGTCCCTTAATTTTGTACCAATATATATTTGAATCATTTGCAACTATATCCACATTAACTCAAATCCTTCATAAGATGGTACACCTTGACACCTATCTTCACAACCCTTTACTGCTAGGTGCCATCGTTCCTTGATCAATTGTTATAGACATGAACCAATTTCAATGATTGATTAAACATGATCCTACAATTTTAACATATTTGAACTTCAATCTTCCTTGTTATTAGCCAAAGAACTGGTCATGGACACTTAACACAATCTTTGGTAACATTGGAAGACCCATCTCTGTGCTATTCCAATACCATATACCCACATTGGCGCAACTCTATCACCATAATTTCACCTCAAATTTTTTTCCATATTAGCCGGTACAAATAGTCAAATTTTATTTCCTTTCATTATTTTGGAAGAATTTTTCTTTACATTCTTCATAAAGACGTGCATAGAATATTCATAACCTAATGAATCTAGCACTTCCAAAAATATCAAACTTCGCCTAAATCTCAGGACGTTCATAACACCTCTCAAAATCCGTATCGTTACATTCAAAATTTTCACCTTCATAATACCCGTGCATTTAAATTCAAGTTTCTTATTATCAGCTATCATAACATGGTGCATGTCATATGGCTTATAATCCTCAAATCACTCATTTTACTGCTATATATGGTACGAATATTCGGAATCTAAAATGCCATAGTTTACTGGGGCATCATAACATGTGACAGAGTAGATACCACCTCTCTCAAATCATCCAACTACATTCGTATCATTTGAGGCATCCTTAAACTCTTTTAACTTTTCCTCGCTTCAAAATGCTTCTTGACAATTTCTTTTAATATGTCCCCTTTTATGACTATAGTAACACTCCACATCTCGTGTAGAACAAAATTGAAAACAATAATCCCTTTTACTACTATACCTTGTTCGCGATTTATCTCTACCATGTCTCGTTTCAGAATTTGCTAAGAGAATTTGATCACCGTTCATAGTACCACTTGGCTACTTAATGTTATATCTCTAAACAAGCAGTTGAAACCTTATTCACTGTCAAAATAGATTTTTAAACTAACAGTATGGTCACCAATGTCTCATATGACTTAGGCAAGAGTTAGGCAAGGAAGACATCCAAATAATCGCCTTATCTTCGTCATCAATCTTAATATCAACATTTAACAATCCTATTACACACTTAATAAACTTACGCAGATGACCCCCAGCATTAATACTCTCGTCCAACCTCAATTCATATATATATATATATATTTTTAACAATCTTGTCGCACACTATATATAACATTGAGCTCTCAACTTTGTACCAATATTTATTTGAGTTAAACCCATCACCGACTTAGAAGACATGGTAAATAGAATGACAGATGAGATAAGATTTTGATAAGTTCATCAAGTCTTACTGTTAAAATGGCGGGTGACAGAGTGACGTGTGTAATAATATTTGTTAGAAATATTACTAGTTACAATATAGTAAAGTGCAAAAAATAAGACTTATTGACAGATCGAGTCTCGTGACAGCACAATGTCTTAAAACAAAATTGTCCATCATAACAGCTGCGACCTTTATAGACAATCACCTCCAGGATATAACAATCAAATAAACCAATCGTGTAGCAATCACAAATGATTTTCAGAATTCTCAAGTGTACTCCAGAAATATGTAAAATTGAGTATAATATTTTACTGAATAGGAAGATACAATTTCATTTTTTTGTAATATTTTTCTAATGCTCAAATGTGTGTTTATATATGCAGAAAAAAGATGTAACGGCCTCCACCATAATCCAGTATTATTTTCAATTTTTATGGCTAGTTGACCTATTAAATAATTCAGAATCAAAGACCTTTTGTTAGAAAAATACGGGTCGTGGGTCGCCCATGTCGGATGATCCGACCCACAAGTTATTAAATGGGTTGGAGGAAATGGTTTGAATTTGAAGTTCAAACATGCAACTCCCCATAACCACCTTTAACTCCCATACAACCTTCAATCATTTATGGATTGAAAAAAAATGGCATGAAAATGGTGAAAATTCGTATGAAAATAC
>CAIGRP010006604.1:0-37574 GCA_903798385.1 Fraxinus cuspidata
CAGATCATTAATCAGAGGATTTTTCGCAATTTTGCAATTACAAGATAATACGCGAAATCTGTTGTACAGTCCCGATTGAGATTTTTAAGTAAAATAAAAGCGTTGATAGTCAAGCGTAAATAAATGTTATCATGAAATTGGTATTAAAATGAAAAAATATAGGGGGATTATTCAAAGTCCTAGTCATTTTTATTAATTAAGTTTCAGTGACGCTTTTTAGTTAATTTAAAAGCTTTATGGTATAATGAATTAGTTTTGGAATTTACTTTTACATCATCAATATTTAAAAATGGTGCTACTTCAGTGAAAGTTAGCCCATATTTGACAACCATTATTTTAAAAAAATTTAATTCACATACGCATTTCAACCACACATTTATACAATAAAATATTTTCCTTATTTTTTAACCATGCATTCTTCAAAAATTTACTATTCATAACTTCATTTTTTAAAAATAATGATCTTTAAACAAGGGCTTAGTATTAATAAGAATCTAAAGGAATATACGGTCTTCGTGAAAATAGTACTTTACTCACATTTCATTACTTGAGTACAATACCGTACACTCATAAGAATACGTACCTCTCTCAAATAGTGAGTAGGTTGAAATGAGATAAGTTTAAAAATCCAGAAACTGGTCATCATTTCTTTCTTTTCATGTTTTAATTAACATCAACGCACAAACAAAACCATTATTTTTGAAATTCGAAACTTCATTTCTACAAATATCATAATAATTCTGTACTAAGTTCCCCGTTTGGTTTCCATTATCTGAAATTATAATTTTTGAAATACTATTTTTTTCAAGAACGTGTAATTAAAAAATAAGAAAAAAAATTCAATTTACTTGTAATATTATTTTATTAAAAAATATTTGATTAAAATGTGGTCAAATCACTATTTAAAAATATATTTGAATGAAAAAACTAAGGCTCAAATAAGGACTTATATACTGTCGAGAAATAATTGTACAATTTTAGGGCCTGCTTGGAAGTTTTTATTTTATTTTCCAACTCATCACACTAAAACTATGCCATTTGTTTTCCTTCTCTAAAGTTTAAACTCTCTCTCTCTTTCTCTCTACGGTAGAAAATATGTGGTTAAAAAATAAGAATTTTTTTTAAAAATTTATTTGTAATATTATTTTATTAAAAAATATGTAATTAAAATATGATCAAATCACTGTTTAAAAATACATTTTAATGGAAAAATTGAGGTTCAAATAAGGACTTATATACTGTCGTGAAAGAATTGTACAATTTTTCTACAACGCATCTTAAAAGCCCCAAAAAGTTAGAAAGAGAAAATGGAAGGAAAAAATCATACCATAACACCATACTGTACATTAGTTATTTGAAAAACTGCAGAACTAGTCCTCAACCTATTCACTTAGTAACAAATGTGTTCCCATACTTTTTGGTATTTGTATTCCCAATCTAGCGTTTCCGTAGCACCAAGATGCATAGTCGAGAGAATTGTCCAAAATGTCATCAAGCATGCACACGAGGCTCGTGGTCACATTTTTTGGGAGACAAAACAAATCATAATTCAATTATCTATAATGTATTAAATATCACATCAAGTAATAATCATTTTTTGGACGACTATAGTCATACTACAATTCAATTATTTCAATAATATCTCACTTTTTATTTTTTTAATATATATTTAAATTACAAATGATAATAAATACTATAATTAATTCCTAATTAATCAACATTCACATTCATTTAATTAATATTAATTATAATTTTACATTCACATTCACATTCACGTTCATATTTCTGTTATTAAAATTTACATTCATTTAATTAATATTAATTAAAATTCACATTCACATTCAAGAATGCAGTTTATAATTCACGTCCATATATACTAATTAGCATACAATTTCACTTAATTAAAAGTTAAATTATATTCATTTAATATAAATGATATAACATTCATTGTAACATATATTTTTTTTTTGGCTATTTATTCTAAATTAATTGACATTCACGTTAATTCATATATCATATTTGTCATCTATATTCATTTATTTATTTAGTCGTAGTTCTACTATTTATATTCAAGTATGCATTTCACCATTCACGTGCATGTATAGTAATTAACATTTATTTTAAAGAATTTGCATTTCTCTCATATTTAGATTAAAAAGTTAAATGGAGGATCGAATATTACTTTCACAATACTTATAAAACATTTCAAACCACGTACCAATTTCTTCCCAATCCCCAATCCTTTGTCGACGTTCACCACCCCCACCTCCTATGTCGTCAAGTTGTAAAATTAAAGAGCTCATCAAACTCTTCACTATCATCCAATCTCAATGAGCCCAAATAAAAAAGAAAAAATAATAATAATGAAAATATTACACAAGACTCGAGAAGTATTTATCATTACTTTTCTTCTCCCATCCATCTAAGCTCATGGATAGTTGCACTCTATTCAATTAATTGACTAACAAGAACTCGTATAAATAACAAGTAGGAATCTACTGTAATAGTATTTTTATCTAGCGCAAGAAAAATGTATAAATGGTATGTTTATTATTAATGATAAAAATAAAAATAAATGTTTTCAATAAACGAGTAGCCGATTAGAAGTCATAATTAAGACAAAAATTAGGAGTCCAAGAGAGCACCTAAATGAAACAACTTGATACGTTAATTGGAGCATATTTATTAACTCTTAAACGTATAGTGAATGATAATTAGAGAATGAAGGGTTGGATTTATTTGGAATTGGAGGGATTTGGATCTTTTAAGTGAATGCCGAAAGCACGAGGTGGTTTGTTTTGCGATTAGTGACCACTAAAGTTAGTGGCTTAGGAAACGAAAGGGATTGAGTTCGATATATTAACTAAGAATTATATTAATAAAAAGTTTGACCTTTTTAAAAGATAATTGGACATTCTCTATTCAAAAAATAGAATGGGGGCTCGTTTGCTACTCAGTGAATAGATTGGGACTAACTTTAATTTTCCCTTAATTATTCACTCCTTTCTTACATCGACCCCCATCTCTTTCTCGCTCACATATGCCAGCTCTGCAGGCCTTCTTTTGTCCCTTCGAATCTTTTGCTTTCTCGCTCTAAAAACACCTCAACTCTTAACCTATCATCGTATTTTTCAAGAAAGAGAGAATTTGAAGAGATCTCAAAGGTATGTTGATCAAATGACTCTTAATAATGCTTCTTTAGATCCCTTCTATTGAATTTTGATATGGAATTTCCTTTTTTTTTTTTTTTTAATTTTGTGTTATTGGATTTAAAGTGCGTTGATTTGAGCTCAATGGGTTGTTTGTGAGATGGGTTTGCTTTATTTTCAATCTTTACTTATTTAATGAATTCAATCAGATCATATCTGAAATGATATCTATTCTTTTAATAAGTTAATGCTTATTGATTATCTGTTATTTGATTTTTTGCTTAACAAATTTAAGTTATATGTTTTGATTTTTTTCGTAGGATCTGTTAGTTTTTGAAATGGTGTGGTACAGGAAGGATCTTTACAGTGAACTTGAGGTTTTGACTCAAATATAAAATCTTGCGCAACTTTTTCTGTTGGGCATGTTTAGGTTTGATAGAAATCTTGGAATTTCGATCCTGTATTACGAGTTCTTATGATCGACAGCATTTAAATTTTTCAATATGGCTCATTCTTAGACTCAATGTGGGTTACTTCAGTTGGGAAGCTTATTGTTTGTAATGAATTGAATTACTGACATAGAACATGAGTATCTTTTTTAGAAAGTTCTTCTAGGAGATCATAAGTTGCTGAAGTAGAATTCAGATATTCTTCAAGCTGACCGGGGTACTAAATGCCAGAAAATAGGCAAGTTTAGCTGCATAGACTCTGATTTAATAATCAATAATTTCTTTGAAGAGTTGATGGTATTATTTGTGTCAGTGAAATGCTTTTGTTATTTAAGAAAGTACTCATGAGAAGTTTTGAACGGGAGTAAACCTGCCCATGATATCCAATGTCATTGTCCTGCATTTGTCAAGAATAAATGCACAGAGTTTTGTTGATAAGTACATGGATTTAATGCTCTCTCTAGGTATACATGGAAGATGCGAGCCTTACGATTTGAAAAATGATTCAAGAACTGCCGATAAGTTGACACCTGCTCCTAGTAGTTTATGAATTTTCCAAGAAAGCTGTCGTTGCTGACTTCAATTTCCTTCTTTTGCACATCAAATGTTGAGAAAATTTTAACATCATAGTAGTAGTTGAGGGAGAGGTTAAATGCACGTGGCTAATTATATTGGAAGAACAAAATGCTTGCAGTGTGGTCTCATTTTTTAGTGTTTTCTTGCACATGACAAGTTTGTTCGGATTATAATATTGGTAGCATAATATGTGAGTAGATTCATTTTGTTTCATTAATTTTGTTTCATTAATTTTGTTTCTCAATTATGATACGTAGAAAAGTCTCAAGTACAGTTCATGAACAGAAGTATGTATGCGAGAATTACCATTTTCATGTAATGCCTCAATTTGGTGTAGGCAATCAAGTGGAAAGGGCAGAAATGATCGCCTGGCACCATTTTATTATGGAAAATGGAATGCCACTTGAGGTTGTAGTTTTCTTCAACATGGGATTATGTTGCAAGACCAGTTAATACTTAGTATATAGAGAAAGCATCTAATGTTCATGGAATTGGTAGCGTGGGCAGTGTTCACGTATTATTATAGTAAGCCGTAAGAACATTTTCTTTTGCCTTTATTTTCCTGTCCGATTTTTTTCAACAATGTAGCATTCAGGCCTGCTTAGGTTAAATGCCTCAGCAATCTAGCACTCTGGATTTCAATTAGCAAATCACTTATGATGATAGACAAAATCGCCATTAGATATTGGATACTGTTCAAAACCTTAGTGTTTACTTCCTATCTCCCTTTGCCCCTCCAAAATATTGCCTTTGACACGCATCGAGTTATACTTTCATCTTCATACTTTTTCCCTTTGTAAAAATTCTACTACAGCTGAGGAATTATATATCTTAATTTTAAAACATCAAGGATTACTTTGTATTCATAAGAGAAGCTAGTACCTTTTACTGTTCCGAAATTATTAATTTTTTTTAACAAATTACAATATCTGTAGCAATAGAAAAGATCTCCTCCTTAGCCATGTCTTTTATCGTTGTTTGAGCATTTCTGGCTTGCCATAATCTGGGGAAAAAGCTTCTAGAGATGAATAATATTCTTATCAAGCTTGTTTCTCAAAACTTATGCAGTCGTTGTGTAAGTTGAGATGTCGGAGTCTGTGTGCGGAAACACTTTATGCATTTTGTCTTGTTAGTGTTTCATCATGGGTTCAACTTAGTCGAGGAGTACAACAAGGGAACCAATTCATAGCAAGTCCAAATGACGACCTGAAACCAATTCATAGCAAGTCCAAACGATGACCTGCATGTATCATAGTCTTGGACTTAAGCATGAAGATTAGCTACTGTTAGAGACATTTTATATATTTAAAAGAGTGATGCAGATTTCATGGGACTCTGCACTATTACATTTCTGTCATTTTCTAATTTTGTATTCTGGTAGTGCTCATGCACAATTTAAGCTGATTACTGCAGCTATAACAGAGGGTTATTGAGTTCTAGATTCAGCGTGCTTGTCATTTGTATACTTAATTGTTTCTTTCTATACCCTTACTTCTCTCTCTCTCTCTCTTTTTAATTTCTCTCTCTCAGCAGTGAATTCTGGTGGAATATAGAAACAGCTATTGGGAGTTGTTGTCTTTTTGGTCACAATCTGCTGTAGTGAAAACAATATCTCACGATGTCTAGCTCTGCAAAAGCATTGGAACCTGCATTTCAGGGAGCAGGGCAGAGAATGTATTCTTTCTTATCCTAACAAGACTTGATAAGCTAACTAATTTGCTTAGTATCTCTAGTACAATGAAAGAAGTTAATAAATATTTATTACTGCAAGTCTGTGAGTGCTTTTGTTTCCGAATTTTGTTGGCTAGAATTTTCTACTTTTTGGTTGATCTTAACACTTCACAGAGGGACTGAAATCTGGAGAATTGAAGACTTCCAACCTGTTCCTTTGACAAAATCAGATTATGGCAAATTCTACTCTGGAGATTCATACATTCTATTGCAGGTTTGTACTGTTCTTTTTTCTGCCTCTCGCGAGTTCAGGGTTTAAATTTGATGTGAATTTGGATGGGTAGTTAATTAGTTATTTTTTCTTAATATCAGAAAAAGAAAAACTCTATAAGCCTTTTAAACTTCTTACACACCTATGCTTTTATCTGTAGACGAGTCCTGGCAAGGGAGGTGCTTATCTTTACAACATACATTTCTGGCTTGGAAAGGACACTAGCCAGGCATGATCTCATTCTTCTTTCTTTGTTAGATGTACTTCCTTCATGTCTATTTCATCAAGTTTAAGGGTTTTTTTTTTTTTAAATCATTTTTTTATTTTTTCAGGATGAAGCTGGAACAGCAGCTATCAAAACTATTGAACTTGATGCCATTCTTGGTGGCCGTGCCGTGCAGCATAGAGAACTACAAGGCCATGAATCTGACAAATTCTTGTCATACTTCAAACCGTGTATTATTCCATTGGAAGGTGGTGTTGCATCTGGATTTAAGAAAGCTGAAGAAGAAGAATTTGAAACCCGACTATACGTTTGTAGAGGAAAACGAGTCGTAAGATTGAAGCAGGTAAAAGTAAATCCTTGAATTGACTGTATTATATTCAAAGCAATGCTACAAAATCATAGAATGACAATGTACTTTGGTTCTCTGTGTTATGCAGGTTCCCTTTTCCCGCTCCTCACTAAATCACGATGATGTTTTTATTCTTGACACTAAAGGCAAGATATATCAGTTCAATGGTGCAAACTCCAACATTCAGGAAAGAGCCAAAGCATTAGAAATAATTCAGTATTTGAAGGAAAAGTACCATGAGGGAACGTGTGATGTTGCCATTGTTGGTAAGAACAATCCTATGCAGTAAGCATTATGGTTGTCATACTTTCCTGTCCTTTCCAATATGAAAACCGTGTTTCTATTTTACGACCACTACTTATTCTATTTGTTTTGTCTGTTAATGTTGTTAAACTCTCCAGATGATGGAAAATTGCAAGCTGAGACAGATTCTGGTGAATTTTGGCTCCTCTTTGGCGGGTTTGCTCCTATTGGCAAGAAGGTTACTACTGAAGATGATATTGTTCCAGAGAAGACCCCTGCAAAGCTTTATAGGTAGTTATTCTTTCAATTCTAATAGTATAATTGTCTTCAAATTAGATGCTTTCACATTGCAAATATTATAGGTTCCTTATACTTCTGTAGCAATTGGTAGCTCTATCTTAAAGAAAAAAACTTAGAAGTTTGCTTAGTTTGTTTCACTTTCATGCTGATAGCCCGTCAAGATAAATCAGGAATTACGAGATCATCTGCATCGTACTTTTTGCCTTAAAATCTGGTCTAAAAGTAAGATTCAAGAGATTGAGTTGAATGTTTTTGGTGAACAGATAAAGTCTTTTATATATTACAAATTGAAAGATAGTTCAAGAAAATAAAATAAAATCAGATATCTACTCTTTTTCAGTTCAAATTATAACAGTAAAGTTGAAGTATTGCACGCATGTTAATTAGTTGGGAGGTTTCTGGCAGTAGAAGATATTTATCTGCTCTGAGCTGCGTCCAATATCATTCTTTTCTGAAGATAACTGATTCTGCTACAAATGTGGTGACAAAAACTGAGTGTCAAATTCTTTTCTTTTCTTTAACATAATTGGTATCGGTCATTTTTTTCAGAAGCAATTTAATTTGTTCTTTTCCTATGTTTTTCTCCCCTCCGTCACATGTACTTCCTTGTATAGTTTTAACAACTAACCAGGACTATTTCATGACTAGTTTTTAAATCCATCGACTCACAAAATTATCCGTTCCTTCGGTTTTTTTACTTTTCTTGTATCTTGAATTTCTCAAGCTTCTTGTTTACTGCACTGCCTGCTGTCTTCCGCCACTCCTTCATTCTCTCTCATCTTAGACACTGTGATGGGGTGGTTTCTGGAAGTTATCAGTTGTTTACAGACAGTACTTCACATCTCTTACTAATAAAATTCTCGTGATTCTAATGGAAGGTCTCTGCTCTTGTTTATGGTTTGATTCAAAAGAATGTTAAGGAGATCTAACTGATGTTTAAGGACCTTGTTTGTGTAATATTTATTAATTACTGCCAAGTGGGATATAATTCCACCTTTAATATTCGCTAGCATATGATTGTATTCACTTTTCTTTGCACTCTTGATGACATTAATATACCCTTGTAATACAGAGACGTCACTGTTTCACTTTTAATTTCTATACACGCATAAGTTGGTGATAGAACTCCAGATTAATAGTTAGTTATCCAGGGTGTTTTGGGGATTTAGGAGAATAAATAGTCCAGGCAAGCCTCTATCTATAAAGAAGAGAGGGTAGTTTCATTTGGGGGACATTCAGAAAATGAGATAGAGAAATTGGGGAGAGGCGACCTCTCAAAAGCTGTCCATTTGTAGTTTGTTTTCATTCCTCTTAGTAATACGATTTACATTCAATTGTTTCTGCAATTTTATCCAAAAAATATTCCATCAGGAGTGTCTTCATTTCTTCTGTAATTGACCACGATTCTGCACCTATATCAGGACCCTACCTGTTGGTTGATTAGTATCTGTGTGCACATGCTTTCTTATCTTTGGATTATGTACTTGAGCTTCTTCACTGGATCATGTTACTGGTTGAATTTCTTTCTCAGTTATTAGGCACTAAATCTACGGTCCTCTTTTGCTTTTCTGCAGTATTTTTGATGGTCAAGTAAAAGATGTAGATTGTGAACTTTCCAAATCAAGTTTGGAAAACAATAAAAGCTATCTGGTTGATTGTGGTGCTGAGGTATTTGTTTGGGTTGGCCGTGTAACACAAGTAGAGGAGAGGAAAGTTGCTATTCAAGCTGCTGAGGTAGATGCTTATTTTTTCCTATTCTGTGCATGGCTACTGAGCTTAAAAAGTTTAAATGAGCAAGTTTTAAATTTAAAAAAAAAATGGTTGGTCAAAGTATTATATACACAAGATACTTATTTTTATAGTAAGGCAGGAGTTATTTTAAAAAAGAGTTACTTTTTTTACTTAAAAGTAAGTTATCCACATAAGTTTGGAAAAAGAAATAAAAAAAAAAAACTTTTTTAAGCTTAGCCAAACACGCTCTTGAATTGGATATGTTACTTGGACACTCACTAGTGTACGGTATTCCTCAGGCTTTTGTGGCCAGCCAAAATAGACCAAAGTCGACACGTATAATTCGGCTTATTCAAGGTTATGAGACACATTCATTTAAGTCCAACTTTGACTCTTGGCCGTCAGGATCAGCACCTTCTGTTGCTGAGGAGGGAAGAGTGAAAGTAGCAGGTATATCTCATTCCCGTCTTCTCAAAAATATACTTCATAATTTCTGGACATTATTAAGCCCTTGTTTGGTACTCATTATTTCCAAAATACATTTTCCTCTCTCTTATTTTCAACAACACATCCTTTAATAAAATAATATTACATGCAAACCCAAAACTTTTCTTTAGTTTTTAACCACACATTCTCCAACAAAATACTATTCCAAAATGCATTTTGGGCAAAAAATGGGGCTCAAACAGGTGCTAAGTTCTGAAGCCACTGTGCTTGCTGGTAGCTTTGCTGAAGCAGCAAGGTGCTGGTGTCAAGGGAGCAAGCAAGAGTGCTTCCGTGAATGAGGAGGTCCCCCCATTGCTTGAAGGAGGTGGGAAAATAGAGGTCCGCTTCTAACATGTTACCTGGTTGTTCTTTGGTTAGCTCGATTATGTATATTATGTTGAGAAGTTTGAAATTCAAATATCATATTTTCCAGGTTTGGCGTATCAATGGCAGTGCCAAAACTCCAGTTCCTGCTGAAGATATTGGTACATTTTTCAGTGGAGATTGCTATGTTATCCTCTATACTTACCATTCTAATGAACGGAAAGAAGATTACTATTTGTGTTGTTGGATTGGAAAAGACAGCATCGAGGTAATATACATTATCATTGCTCATTAGCTATGCATCATTATTTTTTGCCATGTCAAACCAGGATATTTGACTTGAGAGAGAAACAAAGGTGTAGATTAAGATGTGATCAACATAGTTTCAGAATTTCCTGTTGGATCTTAAAATGAATGATTTTGCGTGGATCCTTCTATCAAATTAGTATATGTTTTATGCTCTCTATAATAACTGAATATATTGATACCATCTGTTGCATTTAGAAAAGTAGAACGATTATTTTCAACTTTACCTCAGTACGAAGAATTGGAGATTCTTTCTATTCCCATAGATCCAATATAACTTACCCATTCAGCACATTATCCTGGTACTCATATATACATGTATTTTAATATTTGTCTGATCTATGTTGCTTCTTTCTATTTATTTTGGAGTTTGTGGAGTCAATAACAATACTACTGCAATTTTCAGGAGGACCAAAAGATTGCTGTTGGATTGTCTACTACAGTGTGTAACTCACTGAAAGGGAGGCCAGTGCAGGTATCAATACAAGCGTGTTTAGCAAAGCTTTAAAAGTTTAATAATAAGTGTAGTACAAGTTTTTCTTTTTTTAGAGATTAGAATAATTTTTTTTTATTAGTCAAAGTTTGAAATTATTAAGTTTCTTATTTTGAAAGTAAAAGTTACATGAAGAAAAGTTTATTTATCTTTAAAGTAAAAATATAATTTATCCAAATATATTTGAAGGCACTAACTTTACTTTTTGAGCTTAGCCAAACTCAATTTATAGAGTTAGACAATGCAAGGTTAAGGTAGAGAGTTAACACTAATTAATGCCTCATGCAGGGTCGGATACTTCAAGGGAAAGAGCCACCCCAATTCATTGCCATCTTTCAGCCAATGGTCGTCCTTAAGGTGCCCTTTCAGCTACATTGAATAGAAACAAGAAAAAGAAAGAAAACTTGGCTAGTCATAGAATGAAAAGACATGTTAGGTGTTGCTTTAACCATCTTGAATTTTTCATTAGGGTGGCATGAGCTCTGGTTACAAGAATTATATAGCTGACAAAGGTTTGAATGATGAAACCTACACTGCCGATTCTGTTGCACTTATCCAGATATCTGGAACGTCTGTGCATAACAACAAAGCTGTTCAAGTTGATGCTGTACGTTCATTAGCTTATTTGTCTTTTGGGTTACTAAAATGTGTGGCTTTCCAACTCCTCGGTCTTTTATAGATTATACTGCATGAGATATCTTCTTTGCCTGTGGCAGTAATACTTCTGTATCTATTTCAATTTTGTTTCATCTTTTTAGGCGGCAACTTCTTTGAACTCGAATGATTGTTTTCTTCTGCAATCTGGATCTTCAATCTTCACCTGGCATGGTAATCAAAGTACCTTTGAGCAGCAACAGTTAGCTGCCAAAGTCGCAGAGTTTCTCAGGGTAGGCACTTTTTAGAAGAGTCTTTCATTCATTTCTCATTATTTGAACTTTTCCTACCTTACTAAAATATCTCGTTCTAAACTAGCATGTGATCCCGGGGTGCCACCAAAGAATAGGGATAAGAAGAAACATGAATATAGGATCATGTGGCCCTACATGGCCTCTGTCGTTGCTGCTAAGGAGTTGGACGCTTTTGACGTGATTTTTTTTGAAAAAATAAAAAAAAAATTGAGTCCTGCTCCTGCATAAATGGGGTTAAAGCTAAATCTTTTATAGTTGAACAGTGTTATTTTTAACCAAAATTCATATTTATTATTAGTTGCAATATGAAGGTAAATATTCGAGTCTCAAGACTAGGGATGTGAAATAAAATCAAATTTTCAACTTCTTCCTTCAAAATATGCCATTTGAATGCTTAATATGGGTAAGGTTCTTTTTCCTCCGTTGAAGGATCTACAGAAGGGACGTCTATGATTACACTGATGAATATTAAAATCATAACAGGAAATGTTAGTGATTCTCTTACATGTAACTATCTCCGACTGCCTCTTGTATTCCAATTAACGACTTCAATTTTCGATTCCTTTATAAACTCAGCCGGGAGTAACTGTAAAACACGCAAAAGAAGGAACTGAGAGCTCAGCCTTTTGGTTTCCTCTTGGAGGAAAACAAAGTTACACCAGCAAGAAAGTATCTCCTGATGTCGTCAGAGATCCCCACTTGTTTTCATTCTCTTTTAATAAAGGTTAGAATCCTTCTTTATGCAATAGTTTGTTGGATTATGAGCATGTTTGTCTAAGCTTAAAACAAGTCAAATTCTTTGTTTCCAAACATGTTGGGACATGTTAAAGAAAAAAAGAAGTTGGTTATTTTGAAATTAACTCTTTCCTTATCATCAAATTAAGCACTTGTTATTTTTAAGATTTGATTAGTCTTATTTATATTATTACTTGTATGTAATCTTTTTAAGATAAGCCAGACATGCTCAATTGAATCTTGAATCTTCTTGTAATGTTGGGCATCTTCTAATAACTATTTCTCTTGTGGTGCTACTACTGCAATGTGATCGCCAGGAAAGTTTGAGGTGTGTTCTGGAAAAATCATTTATGAAGTTCCGGCATTGCTATTTATACATTATAGACTTTTGTATCCTGAATAATACCTATATATCAGGTCGAAGAAATTTACAACTTCGCTCAAGATGACCTTTTAACTGAGGACATATTGATACTTGACACGCATGCCGAAGTCTTTGTTTGGGTTGGTCAATCAGTAGACTCCAAAGAGAAGCAAATTGCTTTTGAAATTGGACAGGTACTCGCTAAAGGTTCTGTAAGCATTTTAAATTGTTAAAATTGTTTTCATCTTGTGCTTTGTTAACAACACAAGCTTATTGCAGAAATACGTAGAGATGGCTGCTTCATTGGAGGGTTTGTCTCCAAGTGTTCCACTAGACAAAGTCACGGAAGGAAATGAGCCATGCTTCTTCACCACATACTTTTCATGGGATCCTGCAAAAGCTAATGTAAGTTACAGAATATATTAGCTTGAGCTTGAACCTTTGTTAATCAATTTTTTTTTTTTTGCTATTAGACATTATTGTGCTTGTCTCATCTCAATTCTTTTACTTTGCATGGTTTATTCTAATGTAGAAAAATGTTTTCTTTCACTGAACAGGCACAAGGAAATTCATTCCAGAAGAAGGTTATGCTACTCTTTGGGGCAGGTCACCCTGTGGAGGTAAAATCTTGATTTATTTGCATAAAGCAACATACCTCGGTTTTCAATTTTCTTTCAGATGTCTTGAATTGTTGAGCGTCATGTGCAATTTGTCTCAACTTTTTCACCACTACAATTTTTGTCAAGTATTAAAAAGAAGAAAAGGGATATAAGAAGCTCATACGTAAATGTTCTTTAGTTGATTGATCTCTTTCGTCACCTCTACTCCTTCCTTTCCTTCCCTCACTTTTCCTGCCTAGAGATAAAATTATGCTTTGCATTTTTATGAATTCAAATTTGAGTTTTTGGATTATTCTCCAGGACTTTTTATCCCGATACGCTTTACGTCCTCTTGTGTATCTGGTTCGTCTGCTATGAATTTTTCTTCCAAAGTATTAATTTTACTCGTGTTTTTACAAGTGTATCATGTGAAGCTGCAAAAATCAGAAGTTATATTGAATGCTGATGCTCTTCAAATATAATGTGTCACCTCGGATTGTTCGGGATTTTATATGAAATATGTATTAACTTTGTTTATGCTATTCAATATCCAGGAGAAGTCCAATGGGTCAAATTCTGGTGGGAAAACTCAAAGAGCTTCAGCTTTAGCTGCTTTAAACACCGCATTTAATTCATCTCCAGTGCTGAAACCTGTTTCTGCCCCTAGATCAGGAGGAAAAAGCCAAGGGTCGCAGAGAGCAGCTGCAGTAGCAGCTTTATCATCTGTTCTTGCTGCCGAAAAGAACCGATCACCTGATGTCTCTCCTACCCGGCCAAGTAGAAGTCCATCAGTAGAAGCTAGCCACCCTGGTATTAATTATTCCTGCATATATACTGTAGCATTCTTGAAGTTAATTACTGGAAAGTCGTGACTAGAGATGAGATTCTTATGTCATTAGTGTAAAAGACTGCAGTTCATAAGTTAACATTTCTTCTAAATTGTAGCCACAACAAAGATTGAACATCCTCCAGAGGTTGAAGATTCTAAAGAAGCTTCAGAAGTCAAAGGAACTGAGACAATTGAGCCTGTTGTGGAGGCTAACGGAGAGGATTCAGAACCAAAGCCAGAAAGGGGACTGGATGAGAATGGCACTGAAAGTAGTCAAACCACGTTTCATTATGAGCAGCTGAAGGCTAAATCTAACAACCCCGTCACTGGCATTGATTTTAAACGAAGAGAGGTTCGGCAGATCATTATCAGGAATATTGTGTACAATATTTCAATGTTACAATAGTAATATTGTTATGGTTTAATATTGATTGATTTTCAGGCTTATCTCTCGGATGAAGAATTTCAGGCCATATTCGGAATGACAAAAGAAGCATTCTACAAGTTGCCCAAGTGGAAGCAAGACATGCAGAAAAAGAAAGTCGATCTCTTTTAGTGCCAAACTCACAATTGAAGTGTTTTTCCGTATTCTCGAGCAAGACATGCAGAAAAAGAAAGGCGATCACTTTTAGTGCCAAACTTCGAGTGCTTTTCCCGAATTCTCTTCTCTACGCTTGCAAGTTGTTTGTTTAACGTATATACATCCAGTGCAACCTACTTTTATAGGTCATCATGCCTGGACTACGTACTTAGAATTTTGTATCGATTTTTGGTTATGTGATGGCGTCGGTGTGAAGGGTGATTTTTGATGTCTCATCTTCAGCTACTGCTGCATGTTTCTTGATCCACAGATTGTAGTTTTAATGGCATCAGGCAGGTTCAAATTCTTTGGTTTGGTTGGATATGTACCTCAGTTTGCGATTATTGAAGTTTTTTTCTTTTTTTGATTAATCTTTTTTACTTATCTGTTTTGTGATTAGAAGGGTGTATTTGTATTGAATTTATACTCGGACTCAATGTTGATGGCTTTGTCTCATCGTATGCATTGTGATCTTATTTTTAACGTTGTATTCTGTAAATGTCTATGATACTCTTAATCTGCATGTCGGTTTTACTCGTTAGTCCCTATTTGGCTCTCATTTTCAAAAGCTTATTTTCTCAGATTTATTTTTAGCCACACATTTCATATAACTCATAACTTTTATCAATTTTTTAATCACATGTTTTATCATTTTTATCAAATATTATTGAAAAACTGATTTTTATTTATTTATTTATTTTTATAGCTAAACCAAATTTTCATTTTCATTTATTGAAAAGCTGTGGCATTTGATACGATAATACTCCATTTTCATTTATTCAAGGTTGTGTCGAGCAGTTATTGTTCGTAAGACCTGTTGGGGATGGAATTCTTGGCGAAAACCATGGAGAATTCAGCACATGTTTTGGTTTGGATAAAAATTAAAATTTTAATAGGTTTTGACAAAGAAAAATAATAAAATATGTGATTGAAAAATTAAGAATTTTATATAATGTAGTTAAAAATAAATTTGAAGAAAAATGATTCATCGTGGTTTGATGTGGCATCAAGATCATCGTACATGTGTCGCATAAATGACCTTAGGATATGTACAATGATGAATCTGTCCTTACTGAGAATCCAAGGGAAAAACTATACGATTTACTTTTCAAACCCACCAGTCAACAATTTTGTCTTGAACCAAACTACGTCCCTGTTCAAGCAGTATTATCCTTTCGTATAATATCTTGTACGCGGCTTGAGTTCTACCAACAAACCTTAATCAAATTTAAAATAAGCTTTAAAATCAAAAAATAAATTAATCTAATGATGACTTTAGTGGTCGGAAACTAGTAAATGTTTTCGATTACAATAAAAAAACATGTATGAAAAAGGGATGTAGAAACCATAATTAACATATTTTATTATAATTGCTAATATCTAACTGTACTAACGAAAAAAAAATCAACATTAAGGGTGTGTTTGAGCCATATTATTTTGGAAGAATGCATTCTGGAATAGTAGATTGATGGAGAATGTGTGGTTGAAAAATAAGAAAAAGTTATTGATGCGACGGAAAATATTATTTTATTGAATAATGTGTGGTTGAAAATGAGTTGAAGAATGAAAATAAAAATTTTAATGTGTACCAAACAGATGCTAAATTATCACGAATTATGTTTAATTTGTTACTCTATCGTTATCTTATTACACGACTTTCATTCCACGCACCAATTCAATAGATAAAAAAAAAATTTGAAGAAAATAATACATATAAATATAATATTTGCAAAAAATAAAAATTAAGCATAATTAAATGAAATACTTTAATGGAATTCTTTTTATCCCAAAAATACAGAAATAAAAAACTGAAATTGCAATTTTAAGTAGGGGAATATTCTTCCAGGGAGTGGCATAAACTACAAATGGCCCCCTCTAAATGGATAACCTTTTTCCTTGTCACAGTAGTTGATGTCCAATTGGCCACTTGCAATTAACGCAACTGAGACGACTATATTCAAGAAGTTGTCGTAAGGTTAACTTTTTAAGATTGAATTAGTGAAAAAAGTTCAAACTATCAAAGTATAAACGAGCATGAATCACTGAAACTCAATTAAAAAAGATAGTCATGAAATGCTGTTGGTATTTTCATTATACAAAAAAGGCACGAGTTTTAATTTAAGGGTGTTTGATGGGGATTAAGATTGGATTTTTAGTGGATTATGATAAAAAAATTTGAAATGTGTGGTTGAAAAGATGTGAAACCTATGAAAGATGTGATTAATATTGATTGTTTGATTTTGACTTAAATTAAAATCAGATTTTAATCCGGCCCAAACATGCTCTTAAAAAAAAGAAACCAAAAGATACATTTTCTCTTAGAAAAATGACCATACAATTTTGAGAGCTTGATAAAGAAAATACGTTGCATAGTTAGAAAATATTCATTGGTGTAAAGGATTCAGCATACAGAATTAGAAAATTATATTAATTATAAAATGTCTTATTTTTGAATTTTGTGAACATATTTTCTTTTTCCATTTAACAATAGTTTATTTGAAGAAGGAAAAATCTTCAAGTTGATTTATCAATAGTGGGTCCCATTGTTTTCTTTATAAAAACTTCAGACTCCAGCAATTAGTAAAATTTGGCGTGCCCACACCTTGTCGAGGTGATCGAGACTTATTTTACAATTAATTATTGAGTAATTATGACAAATCACTTATAGTTAAATAATAGGTAGGGATGTCAAGATAAGTTAGATTATCAAAGTATTTTTAAAATACATTTTTTCCCTTTTCATTTTATATAAATTATAGAATTAACTAATTTTCACATGTGTTTTTCATATAAAGTTTTTCATGATAAATAAATAAATAAATATATATATATATAATTTATTTTTCTCCACTATGTAACACGTTATTCCCAATAAAAGCATTTAGTATTTTAAAATTTTAAATATTTATGTAACGAAATATCTTCATTTCTTTTTACTAAATTTCTCTTGTATTTTTTTGTTAAGGGATGACTAAAAGGGCAAGGGCAAGGGCAAGGGCAAGGGAGGGCCGGGGTAGGTCTTTCCCATCACTTACTTTGCTCGAGATTTTCACGATGCGGTTATGACGAACAGTTGAAATATCTTTTAAGGCTTGTTTGACCCCATTTTTATCAAAAAAATGTATTTTTGAATAGTGAAATAATGAGAAATATGTAGTTAAAAAATAAGGAAAATTTTTGAATTTACGTTTAATATTAATTTATTGAAGAATGTAGAGTTTAAATGTTTCAAAAAAGAAAAGCGAGATCAAAAAAGTGCTAGATTTCATTTCAAGTAAAATAATATTTAAAAATTAAGAGTTGGAACTAGTTCAATTTAAAAATTATATTTTCCATTATCGTCTCGATTTTCTGACTAACTGGAAATTCCTATCTTGTTGGGCAAGCAAAGAGGACGCGACAGGAGCAAGAAGCTTGGCATTTTGCCATTCTTATTTGTGCCAAAACTTTATTGAATGGGTAATGCTATGTAGCCTCTTTGAGGTTACAACCTCACTATATGTGGCTCTAAAGTAATTTCACATTTCATTTAATGTCACATTAACACCACCTAGTTTGAGGGTGTAACTCTAATTGAGCTAAATAGTATTACTCTTATTGACTTAACAGTGGTATTTGCTAAAATTCACGTCAAGCCCCTATTTTGGTAGGGATTAAATTTTAATTAAAGTCAAAATCAATAATTAATATTTGAACCATATATTTCCCGTTATTCACAACGTTTTAACATTAACTTATATCAAAATATACTAAAATTTAGTCCTTGTTTGGCTCGCTTTATTTCAAAACTTTTTATTTCTCGTATATAATCTTAACCACACGTTCACACGATAAAATATTTTGTACGTATTCAATTTCTTTTTCTCACGTCTTAATCATATATTCTTAATCCTCTAAAAAAATCACTATTCAAAATATCAATTTTCCTTCCTTTCTCCTGACAATGACTATTAAACAGGGGATTAATAATCTACACTAAACACAGGTTAAGATTTATTTTGAAAAAGTAAAATCTGAAATACGTTAAAAAAAATTAATATGAAGCACTAACTTCCAAACATGTCTTGACCCAACCAAAAGAGTTCGCTGATTCTTCTCCTCTGCCATCTCTATAGCTTTTGAGTTTGTGTATATAACTGGGGGAGTGTATATTAACACATACTTTCCTCTTTCTGTGGGTTTGAGCGGTGGAGTGAGTGTGTGCGCTCTAACTGGAGCCCTAGATGGAGGCGCACAAAGAGGAGGAGAATATGAGGTCTTCAAGAAGACAGTTGAAGGCTATGCTTCGCAAGAACTGGCTTCTCAAAATTCGTCACCCTTATATTACCTGTGCTGAGGTCCCTTTACTTCTTCATATACATGCACAAACTCACACCCTTTTCTTATGCATGTTTGTGGAATTTACGAGTTTTATTAAAAATCTTGATTTTGGAAGTTAATTATTTTGATGGGATTTTGTTAATTTGGAAAAAATTTGATTTTCATTTGTGGGTTTCTTTTACATCTGGTTTTTTATTTGTCTTGATTAATTGGATTCTTGTAATTGAACTACGAGTTTTTGGGAATTTACAAACCGACCCAAGAATGCACTATTTACTAAGCATGTTTATGGAACTTGATTTTGGAATTAACGATTTTGAGGGGATTTTGCCAACTCCTGGAAAAAAAATATTCATTTTCCTTTTTAATTTTCTTTTGCATTTTGATTTTCTTTTCCTCTGCCTTGATGAATTGGATTCTTGTAATTGAACTATGAGTCCCCGGGACTTTACAAACAGGCCCGTTTAGATTTGCATGTTTGTGGGATTTATTTTTTTCTTAAAATCTTGAACATCAGGTTGTATAGAAGTATTTACTCATCTTGTAACTTTGATCAGCCTTATTTGGTTCTTGGAAAAATTCTTTTTTCTTTGAGGGCAGTGGATTCTTCAAGTAGAATTAGAATTTGTGTGAAATTTTTGATTTGCACGATTATCAGGTAAACTTGATCAGCTTTTATGGGGAAATTGTGATTTCTGTTGTCGATCTTTTTGTAGGTTTCCTGTGGTATTTTAAAGTTCTCAGCATTTTTCTAATTGGATTGTTGACAGTGTATACAAAATGCACATCTTATGCATGTACTTTGGCCTGAAGTTTTGGTTGCTGAAAATTTTATATGATTATAATCGTAAAATGAAATCTTGATGAAGTCAATTCAACGATTGGTAGCTTTTTTTTTGATGGACTTCTGATATTTTGGTCACAATCTGTTTCATTATTGAATTTGATTCTTGAAATTTAATCACTGCTTTTTATGTCGGTGATCATCTTCTTTTGAGTTTTTCTGGGTATGTTGATTCTCTTATCTTCTTTTTCTTCAGTTCCCTGTTCATTCTATTGTTGTATGTTTTACGATCTTCTTATCTTTTGGCAGTTACAGTAATTTAGTTTGAAACTTTGTTTTATCTTCTTCTTCCCATTTTTGTCTTTGGTCTTGGCTACATAAGCTAAGTGGTAGACGGTAAAATTATTATGCTAAACTAAGAAGTTGGGAATGTCTGCAACTAAGTTATTTTTTTAATGTTTGATGGAGGTATCTGGTAACGATTTGTTTATTGACTTGCGTTTATTCTAATGGGCAGATTTTACTCCCCACAGTCGTAATGCTGTTGCTTATAGCTGTAAGGACACAAGTTGACACTCAAATACATCCACCCCAGCCGTATGGTTTCTTCAGCTGGGTTGCCTCTAGATGTTTTTTGTATTGTATTTTTTTTCCTTAGAATTCTGTTGTGTTTGTTTTCCAAAAAGTCTGAAGCATAGAAGAGATTAAATGCTCAATGGTTCATAATTACTTTTAGGTTTATTAGTAGTACATATTTGAATAAAGTCGACACTTCGTCTCATAATTGAATTCATGGAAGATAGAAGCATATAGGTTTAAAGAGACTACAAAGTAAATAAGCTACTTTCTGATTTTAGTGTTTACCCTTATTTATGTACAAGGAAATTATTTAGTTGTACAGACTTAATTGTTACTAATGTATCTCTACATTCTTTGCAGATATATTAGAAAAGAGATGTTTGTGGAAGTGGGGAAGGACTTTAAGTCTCCCACTTTAAACCAAGTTTTGCAATTATTGTCTGACAAAGGCGAGTATTTAGCCTTTGCACCAGATACAGATGAGACAAGGATGATGATTAACTTATTATCATTAAAATTTCCTCTACTGACGGTATGCATAAACAGATCTTTTAGTTGAATCTCTATTGCCTTTCCACATTCTTTCCATGTGCAGTTTATGAACTTAGATTTCGCTGACTAAGGTTTTCCATGCATATTGCTTATGCTTTAGTAGTCTTGTGATCTAGCAATATTATGGCCAGTTTGAAGTGTTATTACTTCTGAAACCTATTAATTTTGTTATTTTGCAAAAATATACTACGGCAATTTGCTTCCAAAAACTAGCTTATCTTTTCCTTCCCCAGAACTCGTAGTTAACGGTGTCCTAGTTGGTCACTCAATTCATATTTCATACTTAGTGTTCTGGTGTTTTTGTAACTTTGTAGACAGAATCAAATGACAATTGGAAAATTTTGGTCCAAATCGTATCTCTATGTTGCTAGGGAAACTCTCCCAACGTTTTGAGGCTAAATATCATGCCCCGAGTGTTACTGGATCATTTATTAGCATTTGAATCTCTTTTCTTGAGGCTCTACCTTTATTGATACTTTTGAGAACAAAGTTAAATAAATAAATGAGTCTCCTCTCTAACATATTCAACTTTGTGACGAGGTGATTGAAAATGGTACATAAGCATGTAAAGGTTTTAAGATCAAATCTTGCCTCTATCAATTTATAAAAACTGTGCACGCATAAGGTCTTAGATGAAAAATGAATTCGGTCTGCAAATGAGGGTGTTGTGTGTATTGAAGTTAAATTTTTTAATAAATATGTTTTATAAGCACTTGCATGTTTGCAATTGAACATGGAAGTATTCACCGTGTCTTTTTTCTTTACCATTGCAAGTTGCTTTTCAGTTAGCTTGTGTAAGTATAGGCTTCCTTCAGTTTTATTGAACAAGTTTCAATAAAACTGAAGTAGATTTCAAATGCACCAGAGCTCAATATGTCTATCATTCTTCAACGTATATATAAAAAAAAAGTTACCAAATTTTTTTAATACATGGTGTTGAAGCAGAGAAATAAAATAATTCTGTGAAGCCCTCAGAACAAGAACCGCTCATGATCCATGATTGTGTATGAACTTTGTAAGAATTGAAGTTCACTCCCAATCAATCCTGTTAAATAAACGAGTAAACTTGGAAGGAGAATCGGAAGCATTAAAAGTGAAAAAAGAAATTTTAAAGAATTTCCAAATAGGATCTAAATATTATCAGTTTCAAGTTTTAAAATCAATATTAATATTGTTGATATCTACTGCTTTTGCTATTTTTGGATAATGCACTTATTTATTTTCCTTTTTGCTGATGAATATACTTGAAAATGTATTTCAGCTGACTTCAAGGGTGTACAAAGATGAAGAAGAGCTTGAGACATACATACGCTCGGATCTTTACGCTGCTTATGATGAAGTAAAGTGAGTTGTATTTCACTCATTTTCTTTCTCGTTTCAAGTGCATAATGTGACAATTTAGTGAAGACTTAAGAGTAGAGATTTTTACTGGATGCTCTGATGTTTCTTTTAGGCTTTTTTGTTTTCTGTGCTTTATCCAATTTCTGGTCCTCCTCCCCTGCATACACAGCGTGGTCTGATTAGTAAATATCTGTTTTCTATTTTCTTTATTTTGTAATTATGCCTTCATTAGACTCCACAAGTCCCATATCAAGTGACTTAAAATGAGGTTTGTGTTCAAGATGCTATTTTATATTAAATTTTATTTGTTCCTTTTGCTCTTATATTTGATTGAGGTCATGTCAAATTTCAGTTTCGGCTCTATTTTCACGAGTTACAGTTTTACCCAGTTGTCATCGTTTTGAGCACTGTTGGTTGTCTTAAAAAGTACTTTCCTAGAAAATAAGTTATAGAAAGTGTGCTTTGAAAGTATAACAAAAAAAAAAAATGTAACTGAAAATTATGTTTGGCAAATAAGTAACTTAAAAGTAGTTTGACTTACTTCAATAACAGGTAAACTTGCTATTTGACTTGTTGGGAAGGTTTTACTTTTACCAAATCACGTGTTTGCACATTGTGAGCTTGAATCTTCATCTGTGTATCTTATTGGGAACAAATAACTAACCTTTCTTTTTCTTGCTAATTTTCACTTTCTGGAAATTCCCCTCCTGCACAAAATAATTCTGCGGTTTGTTATACTGTGATATTGCTAATTTTATTTCCATAATTACACTGTATGCCTATCAAGTGGTCAAATAATGCTATTCTTCAGTTGAGTAACATTTTCTCTTAGATCATGTACTCCTTATATTTTTTTTATTTTTATTTTTAAAAATCATGTCCTTTCCTTCTCATATTACATAGTTTACACTGTCTTGTCACTGATTCAATTTTATCTGCTGTAAGTAAAAATAAAAAATATGTTCTTTTCCTTCTCTGTGTAGGAATAGTATGAATAAAATTTCAAGGAGAAATTATATTCTCAATCAAGTTTCCTTTTCTAATAACATAGTTTATAACATGCTTTTTGTATAATTATCTCTGTCTGTAGGAATAGTACGAACCCGAAAATCAAAGGAGCAATTGTGTTTCATGATCAAGGCCCTCAGTCTTTTGACTACAGCATACGCCTTAACCACACATGGGCTTTCTCGGGGTTTCCTGATGTTAAGTCCATCATGGACTTGAATGGTCCATATCTTAATGACTTGGAATTGGGTGTGAATACAATATCAATAATGCAGTATGGTTTCAGTGGATTTTTAACTGTATGATCTCACCTTCTTTAACTTTAGCTAATTGTAATTGCTTTTAGTCATTACTGATGTGCATTCGATAGCTGAAATTTTATTTTAGTTGTTATTGCAAAAGGGATAGCTAGCCTCAATGCCATGGAAATTACGGTTTTAGATGGGGTGGTTTGACATGTTATCTTAGTAGCTAGCCAGATGTCCAAAGTTCAAGTGTTGCCACCATCCATTTGTGAAAATCTTGCACCTGTCCAGCCTTTTGAATAGAAATGAATCCATCCTACAAGCGGGCTACAATGAAGACTAAATTTAAATATTTAAACGTGCCCCTCGCTAACAGTTTAAACTTTTAGATAAGGTGATTTAATATTGATATGTGTACCAATTGGTGAATTTTTGCTTTATGTTATTATGTTTCAGACATGATCACATGCTTGCAATTTTAACTAAATTTGATGCTTGCTGAAGATAAAAAGAGTACAGCATGAGTAATCGTTTTTGTGATGATTGAACATGCCGAAAGACAAACTAATTCCTTTTTTTATGACTGAGCGCCTGTTTGAGCCCCATTTTTTATCAAGAATGCATTTTGAAATAGTAGATTGATGGAGAATGTGTGATTTAAAAATAAGGAAAAGTTTTGGATTTGCGTTTAATATTATTTTATTGAAAAATGTGTGATTGAAAAGAAGAGAAATATATTTTGAAAATAATGGGAGTCAAACAAGGCTCGAATAAAATGACACGGTTTTCTTTTTAAAATGTTGTGGACAACTGCATTGCTGTCAGGAAGAAAAATTATCTGATTTGATGATA
Source organism: Fraxinus cuspidata (assembly GCA_903798385.1). Taxonomy (NCBI): domain Eukaryota; kingdom Viridiplantae; phylum Streptophyta; class Magnoliopsida; order Lamiales; family Oleaceae; genus Fraxinus; species Fraxinus cuspidata. The sequence goes on from CAIGRP010006604.1 coordinate 24,271, forward strand.
TCCATATTCATCAGATCTCATTAAGTTTTGATGACGTGAGGTGTGTTTCACGTTCACTCTTTGGGTGGATTATAGTAGCGGTAAAATAGGGGAGGAATTGTCTCCTATATGCATTAAAGTTTCACTCTGAAAAATAGGCTGCTTTCGTACTGTTTCTAAATGCAAGTCAATACAGTATGGATCATAGGAGATTGTTTTGCTGCCGGTGCTTATTGTAATAAAGATAACAATTTGTCATTTTTTGAGGTTAGAAGACTTAGAATGTTTTGCCGCTGAAAATTTGATGCTAAAATAGGCTCTTGTCTTCTCAAATTGCAACTTTACCTTGTTTCTCTTTATTTTGGTCCTGGAAACTGCAAAAGAAAATTATCCATATGGTTCTCTCTCACTTTACAATGTGCAGCTTCAACAAGTCATGGATTCATTCATCATATATGCTGCACAGCAACGTAGGACTAACTTAGTCACTGAAGATGTTGGTTCACCTTCAAACTTATCTGGAATACACTCAAAACTCAAGACACCCTGGACGAATTTTATGCCTGCAAACATAAGACTAGCCCCATTTCCAACTCGTGAATATACTGATGACGAGTTCCAGTCCATTGTCAAGAGAGTCATGGGAGTGTTGTAAGTAATTCTTTGGCATTTTCTGATATCTTCTCTGAACCTTTTTCAAACTTCATTTTAGAACCTTTAGGTTATAATATACCACTGAACAGATACTTGCTGGGGTTTCTTTATCCAATCTCCCGTTTGATTAGTTATTCTGTTCTGGAAAAGGTGATCTCGATTACTTCTTCTTCGTTACCAACATATCAATATAAAGTTTTGCTTTAAAAGCCTGTTGTGCTAATTACATTACTAATACTTCAGGAGCTGAAGATTAAGGAAGGTCTCTACATGATGGGTCTGAAGGATGAGATCTTCCATTTCTCGTGGTTTGTAACATATGCATTTCAGGTAGAAATTTTTCAATATTGTATTGTAATTTCATTACTGCAGTTTCATGACATTCTTTCTTTCTTGCCAACTCTGCCAATCTTGAGGGCAAAGTATCTTGTCATTGCTGGCTATATGTTAAGATCTATAATGCATCATGCCCTTCCTGTTCTCCCTCACGTGTTATATTTTATGATTTTAATTCTTAAATGAACCATTGTTACACACACATGGCCCATAGTTATCAGTGCATTTAATTAGGATAGGACTTGTGGAATCATACAGCAGCATGCTTAAGCACCCTTGTAGTATATGGATACTTCGTATTAATCACACACGATTGATTCCATATCACATGGCATTGGTAGCTTTAGCCCATAGATTTGTACCTCGCTTAGGTCATGGAAGCCTTCTCCTTGTACTGTTTTGTGAAGACTGATCATTGAAGTTCTTTTCAATGCTTTATCTCTTTGGCAGTTTGCTATCTCGTCTGGGATAATCACACTCTGCACAATGGGAACCCTTTTTAAGTACAGCGACAAGTCGCTAGTCTTCATGTACTTCTTCTCATTTGGACTTAGCTCAATAATGCTATCATTCCTGATCTCCACATTCTTTACACGGGCGAAGACAGCAGTAACAGTCGGGACACTTTCTTTTCTCGGCGCCTTTTTCCCTTATTATACCGTCAGTGACCAGGCCGTTTCTATGTCAGTACCCTACTCATATGTCAACAATTTATACACTTCTTAAGCATGGTGCATAAGACATTTCTCTGTGTATACTTGTAGGGTACTAAAGGTGATGGCCTCTTTTCTTTCACCCACAGCCTTTGCATTGGGGTCAGTTAATTTTGCTGACTATGAGCGTGCTCACGTTGGACTTCGATGGAGCAACATCTGGCTGGTATGTGTTGTTAATAAATTTTAATCTTCTTCTATATGTCAATTACGATCTTATGAAGTTGAAATTTTACTGTCACTACAGGATTCTTCTGGGGTTAACTTTTTAGTCTGCCTCCTGATGATGTTGCTTGACACTTTCTTGTACTGTGTAATTGGTCTTTTTCTAGATAAGGTATGTCTTTTAAATTTCTTGTGTGTTGTTCTTGTCCTGAAAGTACTATGTATGCATAACTGGAGGCCCTGGTGCCATTGCTCTATTTCAGTTCTTTAAATGAGATCTTCCGTTTCCTCAACTTGGTTGGTGAAAGTAAAACTGTAATACCAGATTATGACATCAAAACCAATATTTATTTTCTTAACCTTCAAGATGAGTTTTGAGCATTTTATATGAAATCAGGTCCTACACAAGGAGAATGATAATCCTTGGAACTTCATGTTTTGTAAGTGTTTTCGGAGGAAGAAAAGAACAAGTGAACAGTATGCTTCCAGCTCAGAAGTAAAAGTATCTGGTGGTCATTCTGAGGTAAATGTTAGTATTTTTGAAAAAGATGCATACAAACCAGCTGTGGAAGTGACAAGCTTAGAAATGAAGCAACAAGAACTTGATGGCCGGTAAATATTATATAATCCAAGCCTCAGAGTTTGTGCGAGTATGAACATGCAGATAACATCATACTCATGAATTTATAATCTGCTTTTGCAGATGTATTCAGTTGAGGAATTTGCACAAGGTGTACACCACTAAGAAGGGAAACTGTTGTGCTGTTAATTCTTTACAGATGACATTATATGAAAATCAAATTCTCGCTCTTTTAGGTAGCCACGACTTAATTTATTTGGTCATTGTTTCAACTTATATTCTTCTTCGATCTTAAATGAAGTTAAATATTTAGGGCTGCTGTTGGTTTGTTTATTCCTTTGCTATCATTTGACTTTTAGCAATTTACATCGAAGTTGATTTCTAGATGCTTGAATAGACGTGCCAGGCTACAGTTTACTTTGCCAAGCATCTCAATAGCTGATGCTGAAGTGTGGACTTATTGAGGATTTACAAGTGAAAATATAACATGTAGAAACATTAAAATCGAAAGGTGGCAGCTATTGTGCTATTCAAGATTTATTTATTTATTTTTGATAACCGTGGATGTCCGATCCAGCTTGCGCGCACTTCGACTAATTCCACGGGGCCCTGAAGTTTACGGTCAATACTCACCTCAGTGGCCCATCAGGACTCGAACTGGTGACCAATGGGGAGCAAACCCAAGGACTGACCAATTAAGCAACCCCTCAAGGTTAATTAATTTTCAATGATATGAAATTGAATAAACTAATGATGGTAGGAATAGTTGGGGGAAAAGCTGAAAATTCTATTGCAAGAGAGGGGATATCGTTTCCTTTTAATTGATCATATCACATTAACTAGTAGCCATCTAAAAAATTTCAATGTTTTATGCATTTCGAGATCACAAATATTTTCATTAGGAAATGATAAAAAACTACTCTCTTGTCTTTGAATTAATAAATAATGAGAGTTGTGTGGAATTATGATGCTCCATGGGTCTAATATTTCCTTGGTCAGCTGTGTGGAACAAATATACTCCTTGAGACTAAGGTTCTTTGTCTGGACTTAGAGCATTACATATTTTGTCGGTTTAAGATAATTCGGTCAATAGGGAACTACATTAAGGAATGGCTGTATATGTGCTAGAAGGCTGAAGAAAATGCTTCACACATGAAAAACAGCCGTTGACACATTTTCATTGCTATTTATTGTTATCCTAGAGACCAGCCTGTTTCTGGAATTTATTCCGTTTACGAATTATACACACACACACTAGACAGATTCTTAAGATGGCGATTTGGCACCCTTCATTATGTGTTTGTGTTTGTGTTTGTGTTTGCCTAATTGTATTTTCACTCTATTTATCAAAACACAGAAAGTTGCTTCTTCTATTCAATTGCCATGTATCGCTTTTTCCTTCTTGGTGATTGACCTCAAAATATATTCTGAAGGACATAATGGAGCTGGTAAAAGCACAACAATATCCATGCTCGCTGGCCTTCTTCCTCCTACCTCAGGGGATGCTTTAGTTTTTGGAAAGAACATCGCAACAGACATGGTAATTTTCTTATGGAGTATCCATTTTTTGTTTCTCGAAAAGCTCGTGTAGTAGCCATGACAAAATAACTAAATCGTCTCAAGAGAAACTAACGAGATCCAGGCTATTAGCATGTGTGGCTAAGCCTAAAGTAAAAGTGAAGTTACACAAAAGTAACTTTTAACTTTAAGCTTTGCGAAGCATGTTTGAAGCTTTAAAAGTTACATGCTTTCCAAACATGTTCAGTTTTTCTTTAAAAGTTCCTTTTTTTGGAATTCTATTACGAAAGGTTACTTTTATAAAATAAGTATTTACTTCTTGAAAAAGTAACTTTGCTTCTTTTTTAGGCTTAGCAAAGTATACTCAGTATCTTTAAACTTCATTGAAGAAGAGAAGTTGATTTCAAAATTTGAAATTTACTCATTTAGTTATTTTCGACCGAAATACTGAAACAACATATGAATAAATTGACTAATTTTCATGTCTGAAAATTGAGTTTCAGTGTCTCAATATGATCTTCCAAGTATTTTGTATATGCTTGTTTGGATATTAGATTTCTTCCATTTTTTAAATTAATCGACATAGACTTGTAACCTCTGGTAAATGAATACAAAAGTGATGATTGGAATTTGATTCCTATGGAACCAAAATATATCTATCATCTATGTTTCTGTTGGAACTTGATGGTCAGCAGAATAATTCATGCGTAAGAATATAAGCATTGACTCATTTAATCCGGTACAATATTTGAGTGCACATAAAGTCACATGGTATGTATAAGAATTGTCGGGGAAAGAGCCAGAGTACATCCTTATGGTCACATGTACACTAGAAGATTTCGTATGGAATGCTTTTATATTTTAAAAATTTACTTGTTCAGTTAGTTTATCCTGTTTCTCTGTGACTCTTTAAGGTTTCAATTTGCATTTAATACTAACAGCAAAAATTAAGTACTTGAGAAGTCGGAGTAGGATGACAAAAATTACAAATGGGGCATCATTCCTAAGTCCCTGAAGTTGGTATGTTGAGGAGGAAAAGAATGGAAAATTAGATTCTGTTGGAATTAATCCTTCTTATTGAGCATTGTTTCCAAGTCCCAGATAACTTACGTTGAGTTCATTCAAACTTGTAGCATTTGTTGCTTTACATAATTTAATACTAGAAGAGAATATATGGGTTATTAGTTGGCTTATATATTTCAATAAATATTTACTTATCCTTCTCACTGAATGACTGTAGGAAAATATTATTTTATGGGATTCTTATTCATTTGTCGTTTTTCAGGATGAGATACGGAAAAGTTTGGGCGTATGTCCTCAACATGACATTCTTTTTCCTGAATTGACCGTAAGAAAAGTTCTTTTTCTTGAATGCAAAAAGTTTTCTTTCTTCCAACTTCTTTTGATAAGTGAGGTTAATGACTGATGGTTGTTCAGCGTTGTTTTCCTTGTGCATTCCTATCTTTCTGTAATTTCTTTTTTAACACAAGGGTCTATTCACACCTCTTTTTTTCAACTTCTTTTTTTAATTCCTTTCTTTAATATTGATGTTCCCTATTATAAATGGATACCCCTGCAACACCTCACTCTCTCCATATTTCTGAAAGAAAAAAAAAAAAATTTACTTTCTTTGGTTTCTGTTTTCTTTCTTTTGGATCTTACCCGTGTGGAAGCTGTATTATCTTCTACTTCCACATTCCTCAATTTTTCTTTTCGTTCCAATATGGTGTAGTTCATAGAATCTTCATTCAGAGTTCATAATATTAGAAGATTTGCATTCATGTCAACATTGCTGTTCCGACCATAATCAAACCTTTAAACTTATGATAGTCCTTTGAAATTGAACGAATTATAGTTTCTTGAGCAATATTTTTTTGCTCGGAAAAAAGTTGTTCTTTTTTCTTTTCAAATAAAAAGTTGCTTTGATGGACTGAAAAGGAAGATTCATGCTGCAAGATAGCTTTCCTCTTGACTTCTTGATATATGTTTCTTTGTTTTAGTTTTATCCAGTACCTGTGCTGAAAAGTAATCGTTCTTGTATCTGCTTTACTCAGGTGAAGGAGCACTTGGAAATATTTGCTAATATAAAAGGCGTGAATGAAGACTATTTGGAGAATGTTGTTATTGAAATGGCTGAAGAAGTAAGTCTCTTTCATAGTTATTTGGAATTTGGCACCTGTTATCCAACTATGTTTTCTCACTTGATCTAGTTTGGAAGTTTACAAATGAAAGGTTGCTGAATGAGATATGTCATGGAAGAGAAATTGCATTGCCTTTGTATTGTGAAGATTATCCTTGTTTTGTGAGCGATCAATTATGTTTTTTGAAGATTCTAGAGTTTTAATCTAAAAAAAAAAGTGTTGATGACAATATATTTTCCTATATCCCTACAAGTTGTGGGTTGCTGAATGAGATATGTCATGGAAGAGAAATTGCATTGCCTTTGTATTGTGAAGATTATCCTTGTTTTGTGAGTGATCAATTACGTTTTTTGAATATTCTAGAGTTTTAATCTAAAAAAAAAAGTGTTGATGACAATATATTTCCCTACATCCCTACAAGTTGGGTTTTTCAGTTAGTCACAAAACAATTTGACAAAAGATGCTTCAACTAACTTTTTCAGTCTGAATACCCAATTTACATATTGCCCAAACACTGGTGATTCAGGGTTTTCTTTGTCTTTTGTTTATTACTTGTGTGGTAGTGAATCTATCATAATCTCTCCTAGTTTTAATTTAAGATCTTTCATGCTTGCTCTAGGCTTTGTATTGCATTTTCTCTTATATTTACCACCACCAACTGCTGGTATTTGATTGTTAAGCACTCTACTTTTGTAATGTTGTTTATGCATTTTTTTTACATTTTTTTCTTCATGTTGGCTGGATGTGATACTTCTTATTACTGCTTAGGAAGCACTGTTGGTCTTATTCTCATCTTAAAAGACTGTATGAGCGATTGCATTTCAGCACACCGTAGATTATTTTTTAAAAAAATGTTGTCGTCCATTTGTTTCTATGAAGAGAAAATGAGTGAAAGAATGGGGGCAAACACACGAGAACTGAAATACGAACAAAGGGACATATGTTTGGCTATCATCATAAATTGACTGCAATGTACTGAATTTGAAGTAGACATAAAAATGTAGTTTGCATTCAGTGCAGCCGACTTGGACGACATGATTCACTAAGGGAAAAGATGGAAAAAAGAAAAACTGAAAGAACTGAAGTGGGTTAACATTTTGACATTGGTTTAAAAACTCTTCAAATCATAAAATGATACCATCTTTTAGCTGGTAGCTTGACTCGAGATTCAGCAATGAGTGGAGAGGCCACTTGGAGATACCTACTCTCTCTTTGGTGATTGTATCAATTCTAAATGCACATTTTGCCTATCTCTTTGCTTTCATTTATTTAACATATAGCGTTCTGATGAATGAATCTATCTTGACAAGCATGATGCACGAAATCTATTTGCCTTTATTTATTAATTGCTGACGAGCTATTTTGGCGGATAATATTTCATTAGGTGGGTTTGGCAGACAAGGTAAATACTGTTGTGAGTGCTCTTTCTGGTGGTATGAGAAGGAAGTTATCACTTGGAATTGCATTAATTGGTAATAGCAAGGTCATTATTCTCGATGAACCCACAAGTGGAATGGATCCTTACTCAATGCGGTTGACATGGCAATTAATCAAAAGAATTAAGAAGGGAAGGGTCATATTGCTAACAACTCACTCCATGGATGAAGCTGAGGTACTAGGAGATCGGATAGCTATCATGGCAAATGGTTCTTTAAAATGCTGCGGAAGGTTCTTCCTACTCTATCTCAGCAGTTTTTCCTGTTTATACAATAAGATAGGTTTTGCAGTTAAATATAATATGCATGTAGAAACACAATGTATAACAATGGACCCACCCTCACTCCCACCCCTGTGAAAAACCACAAATTCCACCCACTCAAAGAAAAATTGTAAAGGAGTTTTCCCCTTCCTGAGAGCTTCTATTCAAGGTGAATTGTATTAACATGAAGGGAAGTGTTCGTTTCTGCAAGTCTTCAGCCCTTCATATTATTTTCTTAACACGCTTGTTCATCTTTTAACAGTTCCCTTTTCTTGAAGCACCAGTATGGGGTTGGTTATACGCTCACTCTGGTAAAGGTGTGTTCCATTGCAATTCACTTGTGTCGTTAGGTGTCTTGATTGCCCTTATTAGCAGGATGGACATCATCATTCTTCCTTTGGCCTCTAACTATCTTCATCTACAGGGTACACCAAGCGCCTCTTTAGCTGCTGATATTGTTTATCGTCACATTCCAACTGCAACTTGCGTGAGCGAAGTACTCTTCTACCCTCTGTTGTTTGCACTTCCTAACTGGATCAGTTTCTTTGTTTATAATTGACTTCTCAGATTTTTATATTGTCCTATTCACATGTTACATCAATGAGGAATTTTTTGTAGCATGGTTCTTCCCTTCTGGGAAACAATCCTGCTACTTAAAAAAAAAAAAAGAGAAAGAAATGCTGAAATTTTGTCCAAATTATTAGCTGGGTCATTAATTTCTCTGCAGGTTGGTACTGAAATTTCATTTAAGCTCCCTCTTGCATCCTCATCGTCCTTTGAAAGCATGTTTCGGGAAATAGAGAGCTGCATGCAAAGATCAGATCCTGGCTTTGAATTGACTGGCTATGGAGACAATGTTTCTCTTGGCATTGAGGGTTTTGGCATATCTGTCACAACTTTGGAGGAAGTATTCCTGAGAGTTGCTGGAGGTGATTTTGATGAAACCAAGTGCTCTAATGAGAAGAAATCTCTAGTTTCACCTGATGATTTTCAACAGCCAAATCATGCTCCAAAGACAACCTTTCGGTCAAAATTTTGTAGAAGTTATTTTGAAGTCATTGGACTTATATTTTCAGTAATTGGGAAAGCTTGCGGTCTATTTTGCGCTACTGTGCTAAATGTCATTAAGTTCCTAAGTATGCAGTGCTGTTGCTGTGGTATATTTTCGAGGTCAACATTTTGGAAACATTCAAAAGCGTTACTGATAAAGAGAGCAATATCAGCTCAAAGAGATAGGAAAACGATAGTTTTCCAGCTTCTAATTCCTGCCATATTTTTACTTTTGGGTCTTGTTTTTCTGAAGCTCAAGCCGCATCCTGAGCAGCAATCAGTGACCTTCACAACCTCTTTCTTCAATCCTCTATTAACTGGTGGGGGTGGGGGTGGTCCAATTCCTTTTGACCTATCCTTGCCAATTGCAAATGAGGTTTTTAATTATTTATTACTTCACTTTCATTTTTCTTCTTTAAAATCCCTTATAAATTGTATCCTGAGTAAAATGCTCATCACTATGTAGGTTGCAGAGCATGTCCATGGGGGATGGATTCAACAGTATAGACAGACGACTTACAGGTTCCCTAATTCGCAGAAGGCCCTGGTCGATGCTATTGAGGCTGCAGGGTCAACTTTGGGACCAATCTTACTTTCAATGAGTGAATATCTGATGTCTAGCTATAATGAATCATATCAGTCAAGGTATGTAGTTTTGAGGCTCTTGTCTTTGCTGTACTTGTATTTACACGTGTAACACGTCTACGTTTGCCTCAATAAAGTTTTAAGAATCTATGTTTTCATCTTGTTCTAGCCTAGCAAACATGGGTTTCCAACCTGAATCAAGTGGCAGTGGATAGAGTGACTCAAGTCTCTTCTCTGTTACTCTTGAGAATAGGGATCAATACCTAACGATTTGAGACTTGGACCATTTTCGAACTCTTCATGAACTGAAGAAAAATGCAAATGAATTTTATACAATTTGGCCCACCCAATCACAAACCTAGCTTATACACCATATGAAAATCGGAAATTCAAAACAAAGTGGAAATGAGTGCAGAGGCTACCAAGGCTTGTATAATATTGGAGGTTATATACACTGACATGAAATGGGCACTGATGTTTTACCATCAATTATCATTGAAGGCCATACTATTATTCTTGATTGGCTAGAAAGGATTTGCATGAATATTTGCAGCAACAGAAGTCTTTGGTTATATAATTTCTGTTGACTTGAGAGATAGAAAATTGGAAAATCTACTGGTTGTAATCGTGCCCTGCTAATTGCTATAACAAATACTTGGTTCAGTCAAATTAAAGACTGCAACCATACTGAGAACTGTGTTTTTTTTTTTTTTTTGTACATAATATAAACCCTTCATTAAATAAGACACCACTGTTACTATTAGATGATTACTTTAGGACTAATCATTATTATGTTTTTGTAAATCACTATTATTGGTTTCTGTGCTTACAACCCTGAGAATGTTTGTTTGAACTTAATTGTCGAGCTGTCAGTAGTTTGTGGTAGGCAATGGAGTGGAATATATCTCGAAGAGGTTATATTTGTTGTTCATGAAGATTATTCTATTTATTTGTCGATGTTCACTTTTAAGCACATGCAAGTGTATGAGCAGGTATGGAGCAATTGTTATGGATAATCAGAGTGAAGATGGGAGTTTAGGATATACTGTTCTGCACAACAGTTCCTGTCAGCATGCTGCTCCAACCTTTATTAATTTAATTGACTCGGCAATACTCAGGATTGCTACCCATGATGAAAATATGACAATCAAAACACGGAATCACCCTCTGCCCATGACAGAAAGCCAGCTCCAGCAACACCATGTATGGTTTGATATTCTTTGTTCTCATTGAATTTTCCCTGGCTTAGACAATATAGAACAAGAGTTATTCCTAAGCTCAAAACAGTCTAAATTTGATTCTATCCAATGGTAAATTTAGTATTTCTGCTTGAATGTCTGTGCAAGATATTCAAAAACGCTTTCATTCTTCTTGACGTGGTGAAAATTGTTACTGGATGGCTTAAGCAATATCCGAAGGGTCCAAAAATTAAATGTCGTCACGCTATGACTATTCTGTTTACAACTCTATGTTATACATCATCAATCTTCTCTCCGAGTAATACTAGTGTTTTTGATGATTTTTCTTTGTGAAGTTCTTTATGGCCTCATATGATTTAACATTTCTATATAAACTGTGGACTGATGAATTATTTGTAGGATTTGGATGCCTTCTCTGCTGCTGTTGTTGTTAATATCGCCTTTTCCTTTATTCCTGCTTCATTCGCTGTGGCTATTGTGAAGGTAAGATTTTAATTTTCTTAGTATATAGGAAAATCTGTAGATCTGGAGACCTTAGCATCGATTCTGTTGTAGTTTCATTGATAAAGTGAACATAACTCTGGTTAAAATAGTTTTTTCTTACAATGGTGCTATAATATATGATGCTTTAATTTCTCTGGAAGACAATATGCCTTCATTTGACGCAATAAGTTGCACTATCTGTTGGAAACTTCCTGTTGAAGACAAACTTTAATAAATAACTTTTTGCCTTCTCAATAACTTAATCTTTTAGATATGGTGCCTTTGGTACAAGAGTAGTTAAAGAGGTTTCACTATCACCTATTTATGAAAATTGTGCACGTGATCAAGCCTTCAATGAGAAATGAATTCTGCTTGCACGCAAGGGGGTGTGTCAAAGAAAAAGATTTAAATAAATAAATTTCTCTTCTAACGGATTAAGGTTTTGTGGTTATTTTCGTTGAAGTCTTGGACTTGATGGTGCAAGCAGGTTTTCATTAAGCTTGCCAAAACCAAATCTGGACGGTAGTAAAAGTATTTTTAAGGTTGATATAAAGGATTGAACATGGGCATATTATTGGAGAATAGTACTTAGAGACACCGATGGGTAAGGCAATCAAAGAATCCTTACTGAGGGAACTAGCGTCCATGGCCTATAATGGAAAGCTTTAAGGTGGAAGAGTTTTCTTTCTTTATAGGTTATTAAATATTGCATTTGAAAATTTTATTTTGATACTTATTATGAAGATTTTCAATGACACTAGACGAAATTGTTTTTTTTTTTTTTTTTTTTTTAAAGCAAAACACCAATACAACTTTAGTGGATTTTTAGGCGTCACCAAGGAAGGCTAATGGGGGTTGGTATTCCCCAACTGTATGTATGAAAACACAACTCACTAGAACAAGAGGAGCAAAAAGATGCAACATATGAAGGGATGTAATAAGAGGGAAAGTATTACTTCCTATACAAACAAGCAAATAAAAATCAAAAGAACATTCTTTAATACTAGGAAGTCCATATCTATCTATCTAGATGTACAAGAGTTCAAAGTCATCTTAGTAGGTCAAGGGGACCATATTTCTGATAATGGCGTTGATCCCACCCTTCATATGCAAGTAAATCGGCAACTTAGTTTTCCTCACGTAAGTGTGGGAAACATTATCATGATTAATAGAGAGATGGTGTCTGATCTGTCAAGAATGATTTGAATTGCCCATGATTTTCCACCTTTAGTAATGTAGTGAACGGCCGTAGATGAATCTTCTTCCACCCAAATGGTTGATAATTCAAGTCGTGGAGCAAGTAAAATATTGTCTAAGATAGCCTCCAGAATAAGGCAATCTCCATAAGATGACGAGAATGCTTTAATGCAATGCCCATACCGTGTCGAATAATGTATCCATTACTAGCAAATCCATTATTGATGCATCTGTCATTGATGATCTTGTAAGATCGCACTATGGAGTACGCCAAAATATTAAAATTATGGTTGCTAAGGGAGGAAGAGTCAACGAAATGCCAAAAAAGAAAGGCGATAGTCATGTCTTCAAGCCAGTGAACAGGTTGGAATATGTGACCTATATGAAGAAGTGAAATCATATGATAGACGCTCCAAATGATTCATCTAGACTCCATGCATATCTTATTATGCTTCCCATACGAAGAAGTGAAATCATGCGGCAGACGCTCAAAATGATTCTTTTAGGCTCCATGTGTATCTCATTATGCTTCGCATCATTCTTCGTAAGCCATAAGAACCAAAATATCAACCGAAAGAATGATAGTGAAAATGTGTCCCCAGCAAACATATTGTTTTGAATACCTCCATCTATGAAATCGAGGTCTAACTCACTTAGTGGATCAATCGGTACTTGAAAGATATTTCCAAAATGATTCCATACCTGATCAAAAATTATGTTGCCAGTGAAAATGTGTGAACTAGTCTCGATCTCAAAACGTTGGCAATAGGAGGCCAGATGACAACCAATCCTCTTCTGGATGATCACATCGATCAATATTAAATCCTGCCATAATCTTCAGCTGACAAAACTGAGTAAGTATAATTAAACTCCACATTAGCCTTGTACTAGCAGGCTAATTGTTGAGCTGATTTGGTAGCAAAACTACCATTGATGTATCCTTCGAGATAATCTAATTCATTTCGTTTTTGTAGGTTGGTCCGGTCTATTACTCTTTCTTTGTGC
>CAIGRP010006607.1:0-19222 GCA_903798385.1 Fraxinus cuspidata
ACGGTTCGCCTCTTCCACTTGCTAGTATAAATATCCCCGCACAATGGTAAGAAGGGGTTGGAATCTAAAACCTGGACATACTCACGTAAATTACGTAACTACCCGTTATTACATAAAAACCCGGTCCCGGTGATTTACTTCCCCGGCAACATTTTATCCGCTAATCGAAATACTAACTTGACCGTCAGAGTGCTCGCGGCCGCTTCCACCCCTATCGGAAAAGGCCACGAGTGACTAACGGTATGCTCTCGCGCAGGAAGGAGATTAGGTGAAATCTCGTTCTGTTGGCCACCTGTCGGATCATTTTCTAAGGTCAACAGACGGTATGGGGATTTTCCGCACAAAATATTTTAAATAGATGGGTTTTCTGCGATTTTCAATAGTTATGGGGTATATCACAGTTGGAAACGTTTTTATGAGAGTTTTCTGCTATTAATCCAATTTTAATTCATAGTATATCCTTTTATTACTTATTAATGATTTGATGTATATTATTTTTATTCTTATTAACATTTATAATAAATTGTAATCAAGTAATAAATAATAATTACTGAATAAATTAAGATAAAATTATTCGTTAAAATTCAAAAGTTACAAATTATAAAGGAATTAGCACTACAACAACATATACATATCTCCTAAGCATCGGTACTTAGTTTTTGCTAAGTATCAGTTGATATGACACAATATAATATATGGTGTAATCAATTTTGTAATCAACAATTATCTTTTAATGCCTATTGTAGTGTGTCACGTTATCCGAGTATTAGCATAAACTAAGAACCGATGATTTGGAGATCAGTCATTTATGTAATGAGTTGAAACTGTTTAAATAAGATGGTGTGAAAGTTTCACCATTATATAAAATGGATTGGAGACAGTAGTAAATTTTGTTCTCTTTTGCTTCCTTTTCTTTTCTATTTTTGTTTGGTAAGGGTATAAATATAAATTAGTTGTGAATTTATCACAAATGAATTCTAATGGGGGTGTATTTAAAAAGTAGTGGAACAAAAAAAAAAATATTCTGATGGCTATATATTTGCTATTATGTAATCGCATTTCAACAAAAATCCAAATCTACTAACGATTATCACGTAAAAATTGTCTTTAATCACACGCAAGTTATACTAAATTTAAATAAACAAAAATACATTTTCTCTAACCCGAGCAAGTTTCGCCTCCATCCATTTGCAAAAATTGAGGTATGCTTTAATTTTTGGTAAAATCATAATGAATATAGCACGCACATGAAACGTATTAAAGACTATATAAATAACCCTTCCGTCCCCTTTAAAAATTTTGATAAGTAATGGCTCAATACACCACAAAATTCGGAAGCTGTCCATTCGGTGCCTCTCTGCAACCCGTCCAGCCTGATTAACACCACTAGCTTACACCTATGCTACTACTAAATTTTTAGAGCACTCATTTTTTCTAAAACTTATTTTCAATCACATATTCTCCTTGAAAATATTTTTAATACATAAACATAAATTTTTTTCCTTATTTTTCGATCGCGCATTATCCCAAAAATCAATATTTCAAAACAAATTTTACCCCAAAAAAATGGGGCTCAAACAGAGCCTTCAGCAGATAAGCAGCATGTTTCAGCTATAAGATTCATTGCTTCTGATATTTCTGTGCTTATATAACTCTGTTACAACCACTAGAGGTAATAGCTGTATACATAATATTTAACAGCAAATGAATCTTAGCATCTGCTAAGAATAACAAAACCCCTTTAAAGAAAGAAAAAACTCGAAAAAAATGGATAAGATAAATAGGTAAAGAGAACAGCTCAGTGTCCCAGGTAGCTCGAACTATGTACAAATCCTAGCCATGTAAAAAAATTGTTTCTCATCTTATCTGTCAAATCAATTTCTAGTAAGCAAATACATGTGCCATATTCAGGACAAGTTATCATCTCATATTGCAGCAGTGTGGTTTTCCTTGATGCTGCAATTTCCTCCATAAGCAGATCATCTGTCTAGGAGATTGGTAGTGTGCCGTAAAATAACCTTCGACGCATCCAAACTGACAAAACTTCAAGCTGTGCACGTACTGGATGGGCATTGAGCTGTTGCATTTTTCTACCCACATCCCCATGCTAACATCTTCCATTTTAAATAACTGAGACATGGTACAAGAGATAATTACATAAAGCTCATTTCAACATAAACCACACATCATATGGCCCTCAGCTCCCACTGGCCCACCCACGCAATTGACGCAAACAGTGTATACAGGCAAATTAGCAGGAGATTGACTTTATTATAGCAAATTAGACTTACGCTTAGTTTATGTTTCTCGAAATTAGATACAATATACTGTGCTATGTCAGACGACACAATATAACCGGGCCCATTGGCATAGGGCGGATAGTGATCTTCAGGCCATTCCTGCATATCCATATAATAGCAAATAGAAGTTAGAAAATTACAGTTGAATGCTTCCTGTGAGGGATTAAACACTAATTCAAGCCCGAATGCAATAATGAATCAAACAAAACAAAGAAATGTACACAATCTGTAAGATTTATAGTGGTTTATCCTCAATCTAAGATGTATTCCCACTAGCCATCACAGATTTTTCACTAAAAAGGAGAATACAAGATTTTCTTCCTCACGCCTTTCTATCTAATCGGACCAAGATCAGCCCCTATAAACCCCTTTATGTAGTTTACGAAACCAGGGAAAACCTAAGACAAGAATATAAACAGTATGATTAGGCTCCACACGGTTCAACACTTTCACACACAATATCCAAGTCGCAATAGGTGATTTTCCATTTCTACTTATTTCCTCAGCCACATGTTAGCAGAAAAACTTAGACAGCAGGGGAGAAAATTTTTCATAATGAATATTTCAAGTTCACAGTGAAGAGAAATAAAACTAATTTCATATATATATATATATTAGCATTTCACCTTTAGTAAGAGTTGTAGTTTAATGCTCAGCACATGAAGTTCACAGTGAAGAGAAATGAAACTAATTTCATATATATATATATATATATATATTAGCATTCACCTTTAGTAAGAGTTGTAGTTTAATGCTCAGCACATGAATCATTTAATCTACTTGTAACCAACATTCCCAAAAATGAGATAATCATTTACCAAGTATTTATATGCTGTGAAAATTCTCTTCCATTTTATAAATGGTACCAAACATTAAGAACCTAGCTCTATCACATCATTTGATCATCATGTGTATTCTTTTCAATTTCCCAAGCATAATTATTGCCTGGACAATGTATAAGATAACTCAATGCTTCCAACCACAAGTATTGTGGTTATAAAAAAATGTTCGAGTTCAGGATTTAAGGCTATTTTAACCTGGTTGCGCAACAAAGAAGATGGGAATGGAAGGAAAGATAACTTTTGTACGAAGCATCAACTAAGAGAAAAACACTGGTGGGGGTGGGGTACTGGTTTGCTGAGTTGAATATCATACAAGAGTTAACTCTCAGTTCTCACATATGGTGGAATTTAAAAGGTCAAACTAAAGCATTTTACAAGGACAACTGAGTCTAAAACCACAAAAGACATTAAAATCACTAACAGCAGATTTGTCTATTTTTAAAGCTTAAAAAGTTTAGTTATAAGGAAACAACTACGATTTTAAAAATAAATCTCTTTTTCATTGGTGAAAGTCGGAAATAATAAAACGTGTTAGTCACTTACAAATATAAGCAACTTTTTCTATTCAAAAGTAAGAATAAGGCAACTTCATTTAAACATTGCCAAGATTGAACCAAGTCTATCCACTTTATTAGACAATGATTCCTGAAGTTAGCATAAGCATTATAAACTGGAAAGAAAAAAAAAATTCCATGACGCTTGTGAAAAGCAACATGTTGGGGAGGTCATAAAAGTAAATGAATCTTCTTAAAATTAAATAACTGGACGAACCAAGATTACACACCTCATATGTAACTGCCCATTTACCATGTCGTAGGGGCTTGTGATAGTAATTGATATTTCCAACGTACAAGCCTCTAGCACTTGGGGCTTTCTTCACTTCGTTCATCACTGCATCTAGCCTTACAAAGGTATCGTCATCGCACTTCATAATGTAGTTTGCAGCAACCGTACGGACCTGTAAACAACCAACTACGTGAAAGCTAGAGAAAGAAAGGCAGAAATGGAAGAGGATCAAATCTTGAATTTGTACCCCATACTCGCAAATCGCAACAGTCTTCAGTATGACTAGGTCATAATTATCCATGTAAGGCACTATAACAATATCGCCAAAAAACTCTGCTTCTTTCATGAGCTCCACATTCACTTCCTTTCTTGCATGCTGCCACCATTTGAATCCCAGCAATTTAAGGACATTAATATTAAACTAAAAATGGTATCTAAAGGGACATTTCCTATTCAGTGCAAATTCTTACCATTGCTACAAAAAAACGAACAACAAAATTTGAGGACTTTACTGATCCATGCTGCATCCACGACTTTCTAACTGCCATTCTCTCAGCAAAATGATTGCCTGCAGAAAGAATGCCAACAAAGAGCTCCACAGGTCCACTGGGAAGGGGTGGGGCTTGCCATTTCGCTGAGAGCTCCAGATTACTTTGTGGAGCAAAACTAGGATGCGAGGTAGGTAACGAAGCAGCAAAAATAGAACGCACATCAACATCCCCATTTATAAACAGACCTGTGGCATCCTCAAGAGTAAAACCCTGTCAAGATAAGACGAATTTTTTTAGATGTCTGCTTTTTTCATAATGTCCCCATCTAAGAGTTGATGGAAGAATACTCACAGGTTGATAAGGAAAAGAAGAGACATGCCTTCCATCTACAATCATATGATACCCTTCCAACCCAGAACTAAGAGTAAGAACAAACAACTTGCCCTCAACAAAAGGGTATGGCCAATCAACTGTAACCTTCTTTGTCCTCCCAATCAGCCTTTTCAACCACCACTTGGCCCTTGATTCTTCAGAGTGACTATCATCGTCACGTATCCACTTCTCACATTTCACCTGCCCATCAACTTCAAAAAAGTATTAAAAATAAAAGAACATACATTTGCACAAATGGACAAATCAAAGATCAAACAATAAACTACATTATATGCCTAAACTTGCAAACTGGTGATAACTAACATCATATATTTTTTACACATATCTTACAACGGGGGCAAATCTTGAATATCTAAAGCAATTGACACTTCAATAGACAACGATGTACTAAATTAGTCCTAATATATTATACATTAGTCAAAACCTATTACTACTCATCCAGAATATAATTTTGGGTCAAAATTCCTATAAAACAAGTTTCAATCCAAAAATCAGTTTATGCATCAGACACTATTGTTACTTACGAACCCTTGGTCAACATCTATCAATACTATGCAAGCCAATTTAAAACTTTTCTCGAAAAGCAACAAGCAAGGATGAAAATAAGCATGATGAATCGTCAGAGTTACAATTCATATTAACCTTCATGTATTTAAAGTTTAAACAACATTAACTTTGAACTTAAAATCCTATACCAGTTTCCTCATCGACCCTGGACCTCCACCCCTCACACCGTTGTGCAGATCCCCACTGCATCCGATAACAAGTGTTCTTCTCAATCACTGGCCGGCCACTCCAATCCCCTTTAATCCGTGGGTTAAAATGCAGTATCTTTGGAGGGTCTTCACCATCCACAGCCTTCAATTCCTGCAACTCCATCATGAACTGCGACACCATCTTGCTCTCCCCATCCTCCTTCACCAGCGCGATACTTGACTCGCTCTCCACATGGGCCCACCGCGGCGTCCCCACCACTGTTATGTGGGACCCTAACGACATCCCGCAAGGTATCACCATCAAATTCCCCTTCTTCAAAAAGTCCTCCCTAGACACAAACACAGAGTTCGGGCAGGGTTCGGAGGCCATCTTCATCGTCCGGTTCTCTACCTCAGACCGGGTTTTCCCCGACTCACATTCCTCTAGAAATTTCTTACCCAACACAAATGCATCCCTGGCTGCTCTATGCAACTCCGAAAACTCATCCTTACTGACGCTATTGAACGCATTTTGGTCGAAAATGAGGCCAGAAATTTTCTTATATTCGCCCATCTTCCGCTCCGGTAACCGGAAAACCTGTTTTTTCTTCTCTTTTCTTGAAAATTGGTTATCATTTACGCTTCTGATAATTGGATTGGAGATGAAGGTTTCAGTGGACTCGACCTCAGATGATTCCAAGCCGAGCCCAGTTCTCAAAACCAACGGAATCTCAAAGCTCACCAATAGTAGATACAAAAACAGGAGACCCAACAACACCTGAATCGATCTGAGTCGACTAATTGAGATCAATGAATCGAACTTTGCAAGCTTCATTGATCCCATTTCACATCAAAAACACTAAAAAAAACGTTGGGCTTTTGAGTTTTAAACCAGATTCAAAGAAAATGAAAACACATATCAATCAATGGCTGCTTTCTTCTTTCAAATTCTTTACGTAATTTCTCTGAAACCAACCAAACTAGGAAAGCTAGTTCATCAGCTCAGCTGCTCAGGTGAACTATGTCTATGCATAGAGAGGGATTGTGAGTTAGAGTTTATTAATAAAGTAAATATTAAAGAAGGGGTCATAGGGATGCACAAACGACATGGGGTTTGTATTATATTTCTTTGGAGGTCACACAAGTCACAAGTTTGTTACATCAATTTTTCAACTTCATCACCAAACTTGTATTTTTATTTGTATAATTTAATCATTTGTGCCAAAACTCATGAAATTCGTGACCTAATTTTGTTAGTCTGGTGAATTTAGTTTGATTTTGTATCGATTATTAGCAAAGAAAAATGGTTGTATCGATTAGAATTGAACAAATTTAAGTTAAAGTGTGATAATATGATGAAATACTAAAAACTTTAGTCCATATTTGATGGTCGTTATTTTTCAAAAATGATATTTTGAATACTGATTTTTTTTTAAGAATTTGGGGTTAAAGAGTTAGAAAAAATTTTGAGTTAACATACAAAATATTTTATTGTCTTAAAAATTAAAAAGTTTTATTTTAAAAGGGGAGTTTTAATCACTAATTTAAAATTTGTCTTTACAAAAAGGTGCATAAAGGACCGTTGGAAGTATCATTTGAAAGGAATGGGTCCATGAATGATGGCTTTGTGGCTTCGGGGTGTAGTAGTTTTATCATTTGAATATTTATTCCAAGTGGAAGAGAAGCTATTGCCCTTCGTTTTCAAAATTTGTCTTTATTTGATTTAAATAAAAAATCATATATTTAATTATTTTAATAAAAATTGAAGAAATGTGTGATTGAAAATGACAAAAAAAAAAGAAAAAAGAAGGCACGTGATTTTATATGTTCACAATATAACAGGAGCAGACGAATGAATTGAGAATTAATCATATTCTCAACCTCAAATTCATTTAAAACAACACATAATTCATTTTGACAACTCTAGCAATATCATTCCCTTCCTCTTCCTACACCACTTCGTTGTTTGCATGCATTTTGCATTACAATCGAGTTAATTATATTGTCCAGGTTGTAGGACATGTTTGACAGTACTTTTAAAAAGTTAAAAGCTACTTTTAAATATATTTGATTAATCCTATAGAAATACTTTGTATATATAGAAGAGTTTTTAAAAGAAATTGACTAGAATAACTTTTTAACGAAGTTCTTCTATAAGAAACAAAAGTTAAACAGTAGTCCTACCATACACTGTGAATCAAACATGCACGTGAAGGATGTGCATGAGACAATTTAATGTACTTGCCTAATAGTTTAAAACTTTTAAACCAAGGATACGAAATAGCTTATGTAGATAAATTTCATCCATTAAATCATTTGTCAACCTATTCAAGGGACTCTTGAAAAAACCCAAGTTGCTGATAATTCACATAATCAATTTCATTCAACCTTACACAACATAAGATCTGCTCTGGCAATTCTTCAGCCTTGTGACCCTGGTGCACAATGATAGAACATATATATTAACATAAGAGCCGAATCTAGAAACAAATTTCAGGCAAAAAAGTGTAAGAATTTCAAAACTTGCCTGGATCGTAAGGCCGAAATCCAAGATGCAGAGCTTTAGCCTATTGAAGAACGTCTCAAAACCCTTCCGAGATATGTAGCTGAATCTATGCATATCCAAATCGATCTCCAAATAATTTTCGCCCTGAAAACAGAAATGCGAATCTTATTTATTCACAAGATAATTGATGTGTACTTTGGCGAACCACATGCTGTTTATAATCAGCAAACTAGCATGATCGATTTTCCATAACTCGGGGGTGAAAATAAATTGTCGACACTCAGCTTATTTCACCATGTAACAGTATGAAGAATAGGCTCAAATTTACCAAGTAAAATTCATGTTGAGGGCGCGAAAGAACGGGTTTTTCATTGTACGCATGCATGAGTTTCCTTTCGGCTCCACTTAGACGGAGGTCTTCCACATTTGCCACACGGCCTAATATCTTTAACCTCTCCCTGTAGGGTACAATTGTGTCTACGGGAAAGCCTTTAACTTTTTCTACCTCGTCATCAATTAATCTCTGTAATTAATGAAGTAAAAAAAAAAAATCAGAACATTGAGAAGACACACACCACTAAAGAGGAGTACGAATGTACAAGATCAACCAAATGCTAAAATCAAATTCATTCGTCACAGATCAAAATTGAAGTGCATATTTGGTCTGTAGTACTATTCCACAATCCTCACTATCCAATGTGCGACAAGTGAATGACTAATTGATTTCAACTTACCCTAATATTTTCTTGAAAATGGGTTGGAAGTTCCTTGGCATAGCTTTTGGAAAGCTTAAAATACAAAACAAAACTTATTCCTTCCCCATCGGTTTCACCCTGAAAAACTGCCGCGGGATACAACGGAATCTGCAAAATCAGAAAAGGACGACTGTCCATATTTAGAATTAAAATAAGCTAATTATCTCTAGAGTAATATTGCTTACTATAACGTGCATTTATGTTATGCACGAATAGAAATATTTTTCATCAGAGAGAAACATACACAAGTACAGACAACTAAAAAAATGTCGGTTAGCACGAGTATTGGCTAAGTGCCACATAATCCACTTTCCATGATGAAATTCAACTGATTGAATCACTTTAATTCATCTTGGTCACTTACACAAACTCCAATCTGCATAAGAACATCAACCATTTTCTACAACTCATTTCCATATAAATACTTGTTCTTGCAAAACGGCAAAACCTTGTGTCTAACTCACCAAATCCTGTTACTAACATATTCTGGTCAGCTTACGAGAGTGCAGTCGTCCTAAAAGGTGGGAATACCTGAACATTCACAACAAGAATAGGTGGAAGTGTCCCAGAAGAATCACTAACGGGAAGTTCCACAAACCGAGCTACATGATCAATTTTTCTCTGAGATAAAAATACATCAACACCAAAAGGATAATACGCAGCACAATTAGGAGCAAAATCCTTCCTCTTATCCCTGAATACAAAATGTGCAAAGAAAGACATAAATACGAAGTCTCTTGATCAAGTGTGAACACTAATGTACAGAAATGACTACATTCTACGCACCTGAAATAATTCTCTCCCCTAACTTTGAAAGTGCTCGGCTCAATGTTCGACCAGCTATCAGGAAATCTTTTTCCTAATGGACAGAAAGGAACTTGAGAACCAGCCGGAGGTCTTTGCAGAAGAGACTTTGAAGAAACTGCAACATATCATAAATTAAAAATGATTATATTTGCAGTTTGAGAGTTTAAATAACAGTCGAGAACAATTTTGTATTGACAGTAAATATATGAACATGCATCAAAAACAAAATTTATAGAACAAATGGCAACTATTTCCCCCGCTTAATTAGCCCTTAAGAAAAAGGAACTCATACCCGTCTACAGCCCGAGATTAAAGGCCCAAACCAAGATCCACCACTTCCATTATTTTGAAATTCTATTTTCCATGAACTAAAAACACAATTTTAAAGCGGATAGCAAATCTGACCCAGTAGTTACATTACGAATAAAATAAATAACCAAAGGAACTTGTTTTCATCCTTTTTAAGTTGTAGGAATCAAATGATTTAAGATGCAAGTTAGAGAACTAAGAAAACCAAGTCCATAGAGATGATGCCAACAGCGGTAATGCAACAACTATAAATTATTCGAATAGAAACACAAAATGTCGATTAAAGTAAACAAAGAATTACTCGAAAGAAACCTCTCTAAGACTTATCCCATGTATTATAGGTCACATTAATATTCCTTTTCAGGGAAGGCATTTTTTGGATTCCTGATTCCGTTGTGCCTATTATTGTTCTCCTAACTGGAATTAGGGTTTAATTCCTAACAGTCATTTAGGAACCACAGTAAGTTCAAAATACATTACTTTGGTGGCTTTGAATGAGCTTAGATAATTATTTACTAGCTTTGCCCCTATTTGAGCCACATTCTCATTTTCATTCTCATTCTTCTACATGCATTCTTCAATAAAATAATATTTTTCATCACATCAATATCTTTTCCTACTTTTTCAACCACATATTCATCATCACATCACAAAAATAAAATGCATTCTCTCCTAAAAATGTGCATCAAACACACCCTTAATCTCGAAGAGCTTCCAGAGTGGTACCCAAATATGGGTGCCACATAAACAGGCAGAATGCAGTAATGTGATTACACTTGCACAACATAATTACACAGATTTCTAGAATGAAAACAGAGAAACCGGTCGAGATTAACCATTGAGATTTTAAAAAAAAATAGGAATTTTTTGAAATCTTGAGCCTCTATTACCATAATTCAGATTTTAAATCAAGCAGAAATCGATCAAGAAAACCAGTGTTGTCACAAAATTGAATTATAAGAGCTGAGAATTCATTTTTAAAAAATTAAGAAAGAAAACAAACAGAAAACAATTATATGCAAACGGTAATATTCGTGTGATTTAAATGTATGGAATTTGTTCCAAATATAATCAAGTTAATATTTTTTACTCATACTTACATAAAGACGTGTTGTGATGTGCTTCCTTCCATTTGAAAGAAAGTCTCAAGGCAGCTTTTTTCCTTGAAGGACTGGAGCTCAAGGATCTTCTCTTTTCAACAGACGGGACAGTAGAAGCAAGACAAGGCAAGCAGTTGTGCGAAATAATTCCACAATTATCCAACAACCTGCCTGCCCGGCCAGCATTTTCTCCGGAAGATGAGGAAATTTCATCAGCATACACATGTCTTATCTCGTTTAGAGGTTCATCAGATTTCACTCTAGCTGTTTCACTAACCGAGTTGCGAGCAGAATGGCCAGTTAATGATTCCCCATCAAAGCCACTCTGAGAGAGCAAATCTGCAGTAACAAACACACGTAAGTTTTATATAAGTATTAGTAGACAATATAATAAGTAAGATTAGTAGCTTCTTTTTCTTTCTTAGTAAGTATGATATTATTGTTGAGGTGTAAGAAGAATGAGAATATCAAAAGTATAATTTAGTATAGTATACCATCGGGAACGCTTTGGAAATCTTCGTCACTCCAGTCAGATTCAAGTACTGCAGCAGAATCGAACCATGCTTCTTCAACACTTCCTGCAAGCGTAGTCAAGCTAAGTCTAATGACTTCAATCTAAACAAAAACAAGACAAGAAAATGATTTTCGAGATTTGAGATAAAATGGATGTCGATCAAGGTCATCAGCTGAAGCTGAGCTACTTCCATGTTGCAGATTTAGTAGAAAAAGGGAACCAGTAAATGTTGTGGAAAGAAACTAAAAGTTCTCCTTTATTTCATTATAATATGACAATTTCTACCATTTTTTTACCATTTTTTAACTTCACAACATAAGCAGTTCAAAACACTCGATCTGTAACATTACTATATAAGACACCACCAGGTCATCAAGCTCGACTTCCATTTGATGGAAATCCCAGTCCTGATTAGTTTTACAATCAAGGGCGAGCAGACAGTAATATTGTCCCTACAATTCCACATATAGACAAGATAATCGAACAATTCACAATAAACAAGTTTACAGCTCAATCAAGCGGCTTCCTCCCATTAATCATAATTTGAGCCATCTTCAGTGCAATGACCATACAAGAACTCAAACAGTACATTACCCCTTTGTTTCATTTTGCTTCTTTCTTCCCTCATTATGCAATTCCCAAAAGTTTAATTCCTTAGATTACTAGTCTTACATTTCTCCAGGAAGTATGTTTACTTTTGCTTGATGCCCAAAACTTCATTAGTAAAACTGCTTTACCCCATTCTCCATCCCAGGTCACCAATATGTAATGCTAATAATTCAACACAAAAAAACAACGACGACATACATAAGTCTTGTCCCAAATAAATTTTGGGGTCGACTACACGAATCATTTTTCATCACTACGATGCCCACGATAGATAACTCAACATAAAATAACATCTCATATAGAAATGATCTACATTTGATCTATCTCATATTAAGACTCGAGGGTCTAACTTAAAATGTTAACCTTATTAAGAATAGTAGTTCAAGACCTAATATAATGATCTATATTTTGGTAACTAATCAATATGAAATTTATCCCTTAACAGCAAGATAGTTGCTCATTTGAGCAAACCAATCTAAAAATTTGTATGCTCGTTTTTTTAGTATTAATCAGATCAAATTGCTCGTTTGAGCTTAAAAGACTATAATATTATAACACTTCGGTTCTATCTTAAAAATCCAAACTTCATTAATAGGAGTAGCACAAAATTTATATGTTGGTCAATATTTCGATAATTATTTGACGTGAGATTTATCCTTATCTACCTTACAACACTCAGCTGGCTATTCCCCAAATTCTATCACAATGCGTCGAAACGCAACAAGAAGACGGTCAAGACCACGCATTCACGTAAACAGGATCAACATCCACTTGGATGAGCTGACCCTTCTCTTACAAAATATTGGGATTTTTGCTTTTTCTGCGAGCTTTATCCTAAATATGAACTCTAACAATCCGTTTTTAACTCTTTTTTTCTTCTCTAATCGATTAGTACTCTCCAACTCACAACCAAACTAGCCACAAAACAACTATTCATATAAGCAAATGTACATCTGAATATAAAAACACACACATATATAGGTAAATATAGAGTGAGAGGGAACCATGGATTGTTGGATTATTGAAGGGACGATCCAAAGGCAAAGATCGATCGGAGACATGATATTGATAAGGATTCCTTCTCTTCATTCTCTTCCTATTCTTCGTTCTTGAACCTCCCAATTTACATCCCACACAATTATTAGGTCTAGAAACACATGCCCCCATTCTTCCTATAGAGAAATTATAAAGGCACTCATACAAGAAACAGAACTGATCATATAAGAGTAAACGAAAATATTCTAGAAAGAGAAAGTGTGAAAAGAAAGAGAACCCATCAACTACCTCCTCTTTCTCTCACGGCCTATAGTATAGATACAGATTAATTAAATACACATGAATATCAGTGCTTGTGAATGATTTTCAGAGTTGTAGCCCAAAAAGTGGAATTGGGAAGAGACAGAATTTTTTTTTTTTTTTTAAGTCAATCATAAGTGATTCCATAATTGATTATTTCTCACAAATGAAAAGGGAAAGAAAATAAAGACCACAACTTCTATAAAATATCAAGTAAGAGTATTTTTTGGACGATTTTAATCATATTACAATTCAATTATTTTAATAATACATTACTTTTTCTTTTTCAATGTGTAAATAAATACTACAATTCTTGTCACGTATGAATTTCGTGTTATAATTCTCAATTAATTAACATTCACATTAATTTAGACTAAATGACTCTTGATTTGATTAATCTTAATCTACATGAATCTAAAATTATTATACATAAATTTATTTCTATTAATCTATTTAAGAATTTTAATGGGGTTCAAATTCATATATTAGCAATTAATTCTTATTCTTATGTATCAAATGTAGTCTAAAAATATTGTTCATTTGTAGTATTTCATTTTATCATCACAAAAAATTTGAATCATAGAAGTTGAGTTTTGGAGTATAATTTTCTCCTTTTAAATTTTACTATTTTTAGTTCGTTTGAAACTTATGAAATCATCCAATAAATTGGTCAAATATTACTTTTACAGTATTTATAAAGTATTTTAAAATAACATGAAATGGATGTTTAACTTTGACTAGTAAACACTACGTATGTTTATGAAAGATTTTCAGAGGTGTAACCCAAAATGTGGAATTGGGTAGAGACCCAAAAAAAAAAGTCAATTATAAGTTATTCCATAATTGATTATTTTACACACAAATTTAAAAGAAAAAATGGCAAGATGGCAGTTGGGAAAGCATCTCTAGAGGTGGGACCCGTGAAACGAGGTGGTAAACAGGGGATGCACGTGTGTATTTGGAGTTTCGTGCGTGTGTTCTGTATTTGTGTGTAGGCGCATGTTCGCGTGTGTACTGTGGGATATTAACGTTACTATCTCAGGTTGTCTTAACCCTTCTGAACTACAATGTCTCCGCAGAAAGTACGTTCGTGCATTGTTTAAAGAATGAACACCAAAGGTGATACTATTTTTCTAGCGCTTTAAAATTGACCCAATATTCATTCAAAAAAGATAATGAATTACAAGTCAATGATCGAATTGATATCGATTAGATAGTGAATTATATTACATACAAAAGTTTAGAAGTTATTTGACCTATTTGAGAACGATTCGATTGATTTTGGAACTGAACACTCTCTTTTAGAGGTGTTTTAACGGGGTTTTAAATATCTGATTTTCAAGTTTTTGGTCACATGGGTTGCCTAGTCCAAATCTTCTAATGTGTTTAAATATTCTATCCTTAATTTTATAATCAAATCGAACCGTCTAGTCGAACCTTATAACATTGCTATTATTGCTTGTAATTATACTCGTGTGACATGTTTGACAATATATATTAAGCATGCGTTAGATTTGGATAAAAATTTGTCCTTGTTTGTTAGGGAATTAAAATAAGATTTTTAGTAGATTGTTATAAAAGTTGATGAAATATTTAATAAAAAATTGTGAGTCTCGTAAAACGTGTTATTAAAAATAGTTGGTGACTTTGACTTGAATTAAAATTAAAATTTTAATTTATACCAAATATGAGCTTAGATTTTTAGTAGATTTTGATAAAAGTTAATGTAATATATGTCAAAAAATAGTGAATCCATAAAATATGTGGTTAAAATTAATTATTGACTTTAATTTAAATTTTAATCCGCTTTTCTAGTTGAACCAAACACTGCCTAAATAAAATTAAAATCTTGCAATGCTTTATTAAGTTTAATTTAATACGGTATATTTTATATGTATAGACAATATTTACGGAAAGGTTACTTGAGAGGAGTATTATGTAGGCCAAAGTTTTTCTTTTCTTTTCTTTTTTTTCTTGAGGGATATTAAAACGGTATATTAAGTCCATGTTTGGTCGTCATTTCTTAGAACTCATTTTTTTTTTTTCCAAAATCATTTTTAATCACACATTTTATGAAATTCACAACTTTTATCAATTTTTTAATATCATTTTAATCAAATTCTATTAAAATCGATTAAAGATTTGATTTTTATCGAAACTAAATAGGGCTAATTGTGTAAGCCAAACGTATTGGTTAAAAGGGAAGAGGAGAAAATAGATAACTTGTGTAGAAACTAAGGTAGTGAATTCAGCCCATATTTGGACTCCATTAAATTTTTAATACGTCTTTCTTGCTTTTTTATTTTCAATTACACATTATTTAACAAAATAATGTTGCACGTCAATTCAAAAAAATTCCTTTTTAACTAATTATTCTTCAAAAAATAACTATTTCAAATACTTTTTTTTTCAAAATTTGATTTTAATGGAACCTTTAAAGAGTTTTGATAAGAGTAGTTTTATTTATTTCTTTTTTTTTTTTGACGTAGGAACCCGCAGCAGCTACTCGTGAGTGCGCACTAGGTAAACTTCGCTCCATGTGCAATAGTCGGCAAACCACACAGGAGAGATAAATCGCACTAGGCAAGCCTGTGCAACATGCTCGACCGAGGAAGCGTTGGCAAGAAATTTGAACTCGTGACCTTCGGTCTCCGCGCTTACCTGCTCCACCAACTCAGCCACCCCCGAAGGGGGTAAAAAATTTTTTCATTTCAGAATCGAATTGGGGTCCTGTAGTGAGTAAGACTGACTTAATAACCACTACACCATAGCAACTTCTGCTAGAGTAGTTTTATTTCTTTTTCATATGTCAAGTTGCACTAGACAAGAAGTCATTAAAACCTCACCAACCAAGCTGCATACTTAAGGAAAATAAATGTTCATAATTTCTAATATCCCATGATCATTATAAATGTTGACCATCAGTGTTCAACGATGATTTCGACAATGTGTTGGATGAACAGTAGATGAAAATTCTTTTGGATTTTCAAAATTGTACATATTACTGTACCATTACTAAATTATGGACCCCTCTTCTTGAACAAACCCCTGAAAAAGGCCAGGGGATTGTTCAAGTGGCTTTTCCCATAAATTATACCGTGTAACAAAATTAGAATTAATGACATAATTGGTACAATAGATTAGACATAACAACATATAGAACTCATTAATTTGGCACTTTCTTCATTTATTTAACTGTATTCTATTTTATTTAGTTTCACTTATCAAACATGTATACACATAGGGGTCGATCATCGAAGAGATAAAATTGAACTACAACTCTGAACAGTCCCTTTACACACCCGACGTGTAAAGGATCGACTTTCTTTCTGTAATGTGACAATTAGGAATTGAATGACTCTTATCTTAATCTTGTTTTAATGTTGTCAAATCTTAATTAGGTTAGTATTATAATGTTTGTATTGTTATTTCATAGTTATAAATATTTAACTTTAAACGTACATGGAAAAAGCACACTAGTCTACTTCAAAATAATTTGAATTTGTAAGAAAAAATTATTATAAACCCCTATTTTGTGTGGTTCAAAAAGTTAATAAAAATATGCGTCAAAGTTAACAATTAATTTTAATTACAAATTTTAAGGGATCCACATTTTTATCAATTTTTTAACAACATATTTCATTAACTGAAAAATCGGGTGTAACTCTGGATACCACTTGAAAGTTACGGATTACCAAATTAACGGCTACTAAGTTACCGAATGATTATTAATTATTCGTTTTTAGTTTTGACTATACATGCGGAATTAATCAATCAAAAGCAACAACTCACTTTTAATTGTTTATGAATGGTTAATTAAACAAGTCAATTTCCCTAAATTTGAATACCGCAGTATTAAAGAAAGCAATAAACAACGAACGCCAAAATGATAACGAAGAAACCCCAATTGGGTAAAAACTCCGGAATCAAGTAAATTACCTCCACTATAGACAATACGGAGTGAGTTACAGTCAAATGCTATCAAGCTAACTCCACTAGACTTCCCGATTTATTTCCTGCTAACTCTAAGGTCTGCTTCAAGATCTTCTGCAACTCAGTGGAATTTTAAGAACCCGCTCCAAGATTTTATGCTTTTCCTGCGCCCTGTAATCCAATATCTCTCAACTTCCAGAAACTTCTGAAATCTAATTGAGAAAATACCTTCCAATGACCAATAGGAAGTAAGTGATATTTCAGAATCAATGGATTTGATATTTTTCTCAAACAGGCAGTTATATGATCTTAAGAAAAAATGATGAATCACAATGAAAGAATATGTTTTTGGATCTTTAGAGAATAAGATGGGGCAATGAAAATAATGAAAACCACCTTAGAACTTTGTCTAATGACTTTGATATTTATAGGAGATGGTAATTGGGTTGAATGGGCCGGAAAAATTTGTTTAAAAACGTAAATTAGGGTTTTCCGTATAAACATATCGCTCCAACTAAATCTCGTCGACAGGCGAGCGACGGCCTCTCGCTCGAACAAAAGCCGAGCGACATGGACTCAGTTTTTATCACTCGAGCAGTGTCTAGCTAGGCGATAGGCTAGCAAAAGTGGGGCGCTGTAATTCTCCTCTTTTTGTGCTCGGATCCTAAACCTCATAACCTAATTTATACAAATGGAATCCTAGGTCCTTGACTTTTACAACACATTAAAAATTAGTCCTTTATCCAAAGAATTGCCAACAGTAAAAATCTAACATCAACTTTTATCAAAAATAGACAAATCCTAATTTTAAATGCACCAAATAGGGGTATAATAAATAATATTTTAATTGTTTTTAGAGACACATTATCTTTGCGTTGTCACTTATATTATTTAAGTAACAGTTTGGAATGTAACTCTAATATTCGTTTGGGATATTAATTCACCTTGTTTCAATTGGTTAAGAGTTGTTGAGTTGTTATTTCAACAATTGAGATCAAGGGTTCGAGAATTGATACCTCCCACCCCTCCGCTATCCCCCAAAAAAAAAAATTCATTTCGGCTCCCATCTTATTTTGTTTCCACTTTTATATTTCAAATATAATTGGGTGCCTCTTTGATAAAATATTATCAACTTTTCAACTCTCAAATTTTAATTTTAACCACACATTTTATAAAATTCATAATTTTTATCAATTTTTAACAACATATTTTATCAACTTCTATCAAAATCTTTTAAAAAAATAAAATTATCAAAAACTTTATCGCACAACTCATATCTCCACAAAAAAGTAGCATTAATTTGTATTTAATCGGCTCTGTTAGTGTCGGGGCCAACTGGCCCTTCGCACTACCAGGGCCGACGTGACCCTGTTAGGGTAGCAGCATTGATTCAATACTTGACCAGATCGGACGAGTACATAATCCCAAATGGACTAGCTAGGGTGGTGCACCCCTTCTCTCCCCAGTAATTGACTATGAAAAAAATAAATTTTTTGGCAGCCTTGTGTTTGTACATGAATTGGGAAGGGTCCCATGGCCATGGAGGAGTCCATAGACAGACAATACTTGAATGAAGAAGACAGAAAGAAACAGCTAAATATGTCGTCCATTTAAACGTTTGTGCAGTGGGTCTTCAGTCCATCAAAGTTTAAAGATATTTAAATATTTTGGATTTAAATAGAAAGTTTTAATAATTATATATTTTGTCCCTTCAATAATTTTATTAATAATATATAAAAAATTTTAGAAAAATACGGGTTGTGGATCGCCCATGTGGGATGACCCGACCCACAAGTTATTAAAAGGGTTGGAGGGAATGATTTGAATTTGAAATTCAAACATGCAACTCCTTATAACCACCATTAACTCTCATACAACCTTCAATG